>BJKM01000805.1:0-213673 GCA_015082035.1 Chaenogobius annularis
GCTCTTTTAGTTTGTGCAGAAGTGATTCAAGAGGGCCCCCAGGGGACACATGCCCTATTCACGCTCCACACTCACATCATTAGACTGGAGCTTGCACCGCAAGTCGCTCTACATGCGAGGACCTATGAGGGGACATATCGCGCCGAACCTAGAGGAACAGAGGGGAGCAGCAATGGAGCTGGGAACCAGGAGGAAAGGAGGACGAGAGCAGCACAGAGGGATGAGCGGAATACCCAGACGTGACCATACGTGACATAGGAGCGAACATAAAGAGGGGACACGATGAGTAGAACAAGAGGCAAGGAGGGGAACAGTAGAGGCCATAGAGACGGACCACCAGAATGACAGAGTGGAAGAGAGTACACCAGAGGACAGTACGGATTAGCGACACAGAAGAGGTGACAGAGAGGAAACCAGAGGAAGAGGGGAACGAGAGGATAGGGGCCATCAGAGGATCATGGAGGTGACGACACAGAGGCAAGGGGACAGAGATGGACACAGAGAGGCACGCCAAGAGGACAAGAGGGACCCAGACGGACAGAGGCTTTCCACCCTCTCGGACAGAGAGGTACGAGCGGACACCTGAAGACAGAAGGCGAGAGACACAGAGAGACAGAGGGGAGCAGAGAGGACACCAGAAGTACAGAGGGGACAGAGAGGTAGGGCGGACACCTAGAGGATTGGAGGGGAAGGAGGATGAGAGATAGAGCAGAATCCAAAGGACAGTAGGGGACAGAGCGGACATCCAAGGACCAGGGGACAGAGCGGACACCAGAGAAGAAGGGGAAGAGAGGTCACCAAGAAGGACAGTAGGTGACGACGAGGACCACCCAGTGAGGACATGTCGGGTAGCACGGAGAGGGCAACCAGAGGAAGTGGGACAGAGACGTTTGGTCAGGCACAGAGGGCTGGAGGACCTGCAGATCCTTGGTCAAGTCTTGGTCAGGACCTTGTTGTGTCTGGAGGACTTTTCGACAACCTCCTAGCTGTGTGGAGAGCTGCAGCCTCACAGACATTTGAATAAACTCTTGTAGACGAGACTACTCCATTGTTGTTTATGCTTCGCGTCTCATAAAAGAATTTAACACTAGCCAGGGAAATGGAAAGACCTTTTCCGTCTCGATTTCTTGTTTTGTACAAGGCCGTGTTGTTGTGTTGCACCATCTCTGTGGGTTCTTAACATTACTGTGATATCTCAAGTTAACATGCCAGTTCTGAGGCTCAAGTCACAACCACAACACTGAAGCGGACTCGGTTCAAACAGGGCAAAAGTTACACATTGTCTCCGCCTTCTGAGCTGGTCACGTTCACAATAACACAGTACCAGCGTTTCACTGTGTCATACCGTTTGGCCAGGCCTGGTTCGGGTTAGTTCGGGCCGTACATTGTAAACGTGCATATCCCAACTCTGATTCTGGACCGAAGAAGCGAACTCTGGTCCGCTTGGAAAGGTCCAGTCATTTGTCGCCGATCTCTGTAAATCAAACTCTGTGCTGTTGATTTGCTGATTGTGAATGCAAACAAACGAACCAGAGAGCGGAACAAAACCAGGAATGACCATTCGTAAGTGAGCGCAGCTGAGACCTATGCTGGGCTCGGGATCAAAAGAACCCTCCGTGTGAACGATGATAACCTGGAGCAGGTCAAAGTTGGTTTAGGTAAATTCACTTGGATCCGATCTCCTCACATTCCAGCTCGAGAATATTTGAGAAAAAGAACAAGCTGAATTACAAAAACTCGGCAATCGACGAAACATTTTATCATTTAGCTTTAGCATAATAATATTATGCTTAAGCTGGCTTTAACATAGGAAAAGTGGCCTACATTCAGCCAGTAAGAAGCTGTATAGTTAGATGTGATGATGTCATTCCTCACCTGTCAGTCACCTGTCAGTCACCTGTCACTCACCTGTCACTCACCTGTCATTCACCTGTTATTCACCTGTCATTCACCTGTCATTCACCTGTCCTCCTAACGTGAAAACACATGTCCACGCTCAGATGCCTAGATTGTGCACATGTGGGGCAGGTTGTGCACATGTGGGGCAGGTTGTGCACATGTGGCGCTGGTTGTGCACATGTGGCGCTGGTTGTGCACATGTGGCGCTGGTTGTGCACATGTGGCGCTGGTTGTGCACATGTGGGGCAGGTTGTGCACATGTGGCGCTGGTTGTGCACATGTGGGGCAGGTTGTGCACATGTGGGGCAGGTTGTGCACATCTGGGGCAGGTTATGCTCATGTGGGCAGGTTGTGAGCACGTGCGGCAGGTGATGCAGATTATGTTCACAGTGCCTCTACAGGTGAAGTGGAGAAGAAACATTTGGTTGGACTGATAAAAGTGTATTGTGAATGTGAAGCGGACCAGTTCAGAGAAAGAGACGATGTTGTAACTTTTGTCCCCCATGGAACCGAATCCACTTCAATTTGTGTTGTGAATGCAACCTACAGTGAGGAAAGTAAGTATTTGGACACCCTGCGATTTTACAAGTTCTCCCACTTAGAAAGTATGGAGGGTTCTGAAATTTTCATCGCAGGTGCATTTCCACTGCGAGAGACAGAATCTAAACATCTAAAAATAAATTATTTTAAAATAATTTATTTTTATGTGATTACTGCAAGTAAGTATTTGAACACCTGAGAAAACCAGTGTTGATATTTTGTACAGAAGCCTTTGTTTACACTTACAGAAGTCAAACGTTTCCTGTAGTTCTTGACCAGGTTTAAACACACTGCAGCAGGGATTTTGGCCCACTCCTCCACACAGAGCTTCTATAGATCTGTCAGGTTTCAGGGCTGTCACTGAGCAGGGAGTTTCAGCTCCCTCCAAAGATTTTCTCGGGTCATTGTCATGTTGGAAGACCCAGCCACGACCCATCATCAATGCTTTGACTGAGGGAAGGAGGTTGTTACCCAAAATCTCACAATACATGGCCCAATTCTTGCTCTCCTTAATACAGAGCAGTCGTCCTGTTCCCCTGTGCAGAAAAGCACCCCCAAAGCATGATGTTTCCACCCCCATGCTTCACAGTAGGGATGATGTTCTTGGGATGGTACTCATCCTTCTTCTCCTCCAAACACGGCGAGTGGAGTTTATACCAAAAAGTTCTATTTTGATCTCATCTGACCACATGACTTTCTCCCATGACTCCTCTGGATCATCTAGATGGTCATTGGGCAAACTTCAGACGGGCCTGGACATGTGCTGACTTAAGCAGGGGAACCATCCGAGCGATAGTAACCTTTGAAATTGGGGTCCCAGCTCTCTTCAGGTCATTGACCAGCTCCTCCATGTAGTTCTGGGCTCATTCCTCATCTTCCTTATTATTGAGACCCCACAAGGTGAGATCTTGCATGAAGCCCCAGCCTTGCATCGCGCACCAACAACACACACATGCACGCACAGCTGCACACACACATACACGCGCACACCAGCCACAAACACACGCACACGCCTCATGGGCCTCAGTTCTGCATAAAGCCTTACAGGGGAGTGAGGGATTGCGTACAGTGAATATCTTATTAAAAAAAAAAACATTATTGTACATTTCCCTTTCCCTGTGCCGTTTTGAAGTCATTATAGCTCTGCCTGAGTCCTCTCAGCTCACAGTGTCTTGTGTGAACAGGTAACAATTATTTGATCACTAAATTAGTTGGCAATTGATTGAGTAATCAATGAGTTATGATGAATCAATCAACTTGTTTCAGCCCTAGAGGAGGACCAGAGAGCATTTAAATACTCCGTCTGTTCACTCGTGAATGAAAATATCAAATAAGCTCACCGCAGTGACTCTGTGTCCCCCCTCCCTCCCCTCAAGTACAGTGAGAGCAGAAGTGTGTGTCTGTGAATGTGTATGTGTTGAACATAAGCTGATGCAAAGATGGGAACCAGAGAGAAACGTGGCACAAAGCCTTCAGCGGTGGTGTTAGTCAGACTGTGAGCTGTAACATTGATGCAATCAGGACCACAGCAGGACCAGGGGCACATCTACAGCCCCCTCTGTCCCCCAGGCTCCAGTGCACCCACATCCCACTAAACACAGCCTGCAACATGTCACAGCCATTGCATTTCAAAGAGAATCAATATTACTATTATTATGGCCGACTATTATTACGATTCAAAGGGCTTTATGTTGCTCCTCCTCTGTTACATCCATCCCTCTTCAACACCGTGGTTCTCAAACTTTTAAGCCCCACCTAAGAGAGTATCACCCGGTCTAAACCAGGTCTCTAAAGGCTCATTTATTCCTGAAGGCCACAGAGACATAGTTCCTGTCCTGGGTCTTCCCCGGGCCTCCTAATGTGGGAGGTGTCCTGGAGACCACGAGACTCCAGAACTGATGCCTGAGCCACCTCAGCTGTAGGAGCAGTGGCTCTATTCTGAGCTCCTCCTATGTGTGTGACTGAGCTCTCACTCTATCGCTTAGGGAGTGCCCAGACACCCTGCAGAGGTAAATTTGGAGCTTGGCGTTAGGTCCCGGGTTCAGCAGTCTAAGCAGAGATGCCAAAACTCCCTATTGAATGTTAACATCCTTCAGCTCCTCCAGCAGGACTCCAAACACTTTGCAGTGCGTCCTTCATTTTCTCTAGATCTCCTCCTGGTGGCACATGCCCGAAACATCATCCCATGGCCCAGGAGACATCTGAAGTAGATACATACAGTACACGAAAAGTTTGACACCTGAATTCAACTAAGCCAACCATTCCCAAAGTCTGCCCCTCCAAAGTACTATGACTATTTACCTGAAAAAAACGAGGTCATCGTACTAGGCCCCAAACATCTTTGAGACGCTTTATCTGAGCAGATAGTCACACTGGACAACGTCAGTGTGGCCTCCAGCTCCACTGTAAGAAACCTTGGAGTCTTATTTGACCAAGAGCTCTCATTCAAAGCACACATAAATCAAGCCTGTAAAACAGCCTATTTCATCTGCGTAATATAGCCAAAATCAGAAAAATCTTGCCTAAAAGTGATGCTGAAAAACCATGCGTTTGTTACATCTAGATTAGACTACTGTAACTCCAGCTGCAGCGTGCCCTAAAAGCGCCATAAAAAGCTTTCAACTGGTTCAAAATGCAGCAGCAAGATTACTAACAGGAACTAAAAGAAGAGAGCACATTACGCCGGTGCTCGAGTCTCTTCACTGGCTCCCTGTTGAGTTTAGAATCAAATTCAAATAAATCCTCCTCCTGACTTACAAAGCCATAAATGACCTGGCCCCATCCGACCTCAAAGAGGCTATAGTACCTTATCATCCAAACAGAGCACTTCGCTCTCAAAATGCTGGACTTCTGGTGGTCCCAAGAGTCTCTAAAAGCACAGTAGGAGGTAGAGCGTTTAGCTACCAAGCTCCTGTGTTGTGGAATCGGCTTCCTGTCCATGTTAAAGAGGCCGACACAGTCTCTTCATTTAAGACCAGGCTTAAAACGTTCCTCTTTGAAATGGCTTATGGTCAGGCCAGTTAGGAACAGAAATAAAAACCTAGTTTCCCAGCTATGCTGCCCTAGGAGCAACTATACTGGGGAAAGTATGGCAGCTTGAGCACTATACTCTGTTTCCTACTACTTTTCTATCAAACAATATTTAATATTTAATTTCACTTGCAATTTGTTCATCACTTTTCCTTCTTTTTTCTCCCACTTCCCCGACGGGAGTGGAGCAGGCACATCGAGGACCTGTGGATCCAGATGCTCCTCAACTGCCTGGAGAAACGGTCTGCCTGGAGAAACGACGTCTCTACTCCATATGAACGGTTCTTCATCTGCCTCGAAAAATTGGTTCTCCTCCTGAGTGGGTCCAGCTCCACCGTGTATCTGCAAATTGAGGCGCGTCCTCCTGTCCGTCCGAGGGAGTCGGATCTCTCTCTTCACTGTGGAACTCCTACAGGTTTCTACTTTTTCTCAAAGAGGTTTGGTCTGGTCGAGAAGGAGGGTCTAAGGACAGGGGAGCTTGGGACATCTGTCTATGGACACCGGATGCTTGGACATTAGTCTCTATGAACATTGTTTATTCTGTTTATATTCTGTTTTCTTTCCACTGTAGCCCCTCGAGGCAACTACTGTTGTGATTTGGGCGTTACAAAAATAAATTGAATTTAATTAAATTGAATATTTAATAACACATGTTTTTAGCGTGTGCGCCCCTCCCCAGCAGAGACAATCCCCATCTTTTAGTAAAGTGTCCCCCTCATATATTATGTAGAGTGGAAAACGTCCCCAGAGAAACATGGAACTGTCTCTCTGTCCGTGACTGTCCTAAACACGTCTCTGTCCCGTGACTGTCCTAAACACGTCCCTCTGTCCGTGATTGCCTACACACGTCTCTCTCCTGACTGTCCTAAACACGCCCCTTTGTCCTCTTCTTTGTCCTCTACTGAAGGATAAGATTTTATCAATATCAGTGACATTGTTGATTCCTCGTATCGACCTGGTTCCTTAACAATTCTCTTATCGATTCCTAATAAGTATAAAAGATGTGTCTTCATGTATATTGGTTTACAAGCCAATATTGGATCAAATATGACCCAATAAGACATAATTCTGGTCTTCATCGTGACTAAAACTACAATGTAAAGCATTGTCTGAGTAGTCCCTCAGTCGTACAGGTAGGTTCTACTGCAGAAGAAATGTGAATACTGTCAACGGGACAAAACTGGAAAAAAGAGTGAACACATTTGGACACTCATCCAAGTAGCTTCTTCACGTTCTCCAACAGAGAACTGCCTCATATCTGTCTGAAGGAGGAACTGTCCCTCACCTGAGTCATATTTATCATTATCCTTCATTTCCTAACGACTCGTCCTGCTCTTATTAGCATACTCTGATTAGCACTATTGTTTCCTTTGTTTTGGTTTAGGCCTGAGGACGGGGGTGTAAATGGGTGACGGGTTGTTGTGTCCAGATGACTACAACTGAATCTTTAGGACCAACATGTGAAACACCTTAAAAGAGGGAAAAAGTCATGTTTTCTAGTCCTCTTGAAGTTTTCCTCCACGCCCTGTCTCTATAACGAGTCCATCAAGTCTTTTCTGTTTTCTCCTGTGTTTGAAACCAGTTTGCTCAGGTCACCGAAGCAGAGAATCCCAGACTTTCAAAACACGACACAGTTAATGATTGATGTCCAGCTTTGGGGCAGAAGATGTTTTGGAGCTCATGGTCAGATATTCCTCAGGAGACTTGTTTTTTTGAAACATTCATGCATCTTAGGTGTGAATGGACGTGCATGTGTCCGCCCCCTGCGTCCCTGTGCATCTGTGTAATGCCCTGCTGTCCTCTGAGACCGTCCCCTCCTGTCCTCCATCAGCTCACACACATCTGTTCGTCCATTAGCGTTCCATCAGGCCAGTCTCTCACAGTTTTAAAGCACTGACCGCACACTGTCCATTAAAGACATTTGCATTGTGTCCATCTGAGTGGGCCTAGTCTTCCGGTTTCTCTTTTTGTCTGGGACTTCTTTACCCGCAACAAAAAAATCAGGCAACAAATAAAAATAACCCGATGCTCATCCATCTCACACAAAACCCCCCGCTGATAAAATAACATCCTATGGCAACCCCATTGTGGACATGTTTCTAGAATTTGATGAAGTCATAATCTCAGATGAAGGGCCACTCCATCTCCCCGTGGCCTTTGTAACTCTATGGGAGATACACTGTTTTTATGAAATCTCAAAATGTATGATCCACAAATATTCCATTCAACTGACAACAGTTGTGTCTTTTGGAGTTGAATAATGTCATCACTTTCTGAGTCTATTGTGCTGACAGAGAAGACGAACTTTGGGCCAGTTTTGGTTTCATGTGGATAGGCCCAGTAATGACAGAGATGAACCATGAACTAGGTCTACAAATCTGCACAGACTTCTGACCTGATGTCATGTGAACACGACGAAGACTTTTAAAATAAAACTTTGAATGAATGCTCCAGAAACTGTAAACAAACACGTTCAACAATTTCAATAGATTTCCTCAAAGTCTGAACTCTGTCTGTAAACCTGCTCAGTGTGTGTTATCTTGGCTTGTATCATCAGGGGTCTAATACTCACGGCAAGATTATTCCTACAGTGTCTCAAACATGTAAGCGTACCATTTTTTGTATTACATTTATTTGTATTATCTAAAGATTCAATGTTTAAACTTGTAATGAGCAGCTGCCATCCTCTTCCTCCATGAGCTGCACCTGTGAAGTGGACTCTCTTCACACCTGTACATGTTCTTCTGACTGCCAGCATCACAGAGCAGTCCATCAGAGACTGAAGGGGGCCCCGGGGCCACCTCCTCAGTCCTGTGTGAGCCCCGAGACAGCAGGCTTTCATCCCCTGTCAGCGGTACAGGAGCAGAGGGAGATGACCAGCCCACACGCTCATGAGGAGAACCTGATCAGAGCCGACTTCACATCTCACACTGGACACATGGAGATGATACGTCAGGTCAGCCTGTTCCTGCTTTTATCTTTCTAAAGCTGGAGGGACTTTTTCCAAGCTGATCTTTGCTCCCAAAGTTTGACAATCTTCGACAGCTGATTATCGCGCAGTGCAGCGTCACTTGAATGCAGAGAATCTCTCGGCTGAACGTTAGAAGACTGCTCATCCAGTGTTGCCGTGTTTAGAGGTTTCCTTCCTCACGTGTTGCTGCTGCAGAAGTGTGCTCTCTTTTGTCTTGAGCGCTGGCGCTGAGAGGGACAAAGAGGGGGAGCACTTTTGTTCTCCTTCTTTCTCAAAAGCTGGTGGAATTTTGTGCTTTCCCCCCCAAAAATGGTTGGAGCAGCACTTTTTGACCACTCACAATCATCCTGACAAGTGAGACCACTGCACGCCCTCTGCAGCTTTTAACGAAGTATTTTCTTTCTTGTCTACCAGGAAATAATAGCCAAAAGCAGAGCTTTGATTGGCTGGACTCGGTGTGGTCCACCTCAGCTTGAGTTTGCTTTGCCATTTGAAAACGCAGTTTTAAAGCTGTGCACTCGCATGCAAAGTGTTTGTGAGAGCAGAATGAGTTAGATTTAAATACCTACTTCCTCCTTTTGCCTGCCAATGCTAATATAAAGCTTAAAGGACACATATTAGGCTAAATTCTTGTTTTAACCATGTTCTAACATTGTTCCCTCATCAAAAGCATACCTGAGTTGCATTTAACTTTTTTTTCTTTATTTTTTTCTTTATTGTTGTTTGGTCAAAAACAAAAAACAAAAGTGCTCTACATCCAAGCACATAACAAGATAACAAATGTGTAGGCAGAAGCCAAGGCTTATCATGCCCACCCTTCTCTCCAACTCTCACGTTGGTGGACATTTGTCATATTGTGGTACACCAGCGGACAATTCATCAACAAAAACTACATAATACTGGACAGGACGCTCCCAAGTATCATCCACAAGCACTCAAAATGCATTTTTATTCTGCAAAATATTTTTCTATAATTATTTTCTTAAAGATACTTTTAAACTGAAATAAAGAAGTGGCTTTTTTTAATTCATCGCAACAACTGTTCCATAATAGAACTCCTTTACTTGATAAACAATGTTCCCTCAGCGTCGTTCTCACATAAGGTCTGTCAAACATCCACGTTCCCCTTAAATTATATTTACTTTCTCTCTGGGTAAACTTTGTCTTCAATGATATAGGGATTTGATTATGATTGACTAAATATATAAACTTAGCAGTTTACAGATCTACCAAGTCATAGAGCTTTAAAAAGCTTTGATTGTATGAACAATGGGTTACCAGGCAAATTCACACTTGTTTGATGAATTCTTTTTAGAAAGTCCTCTGTCCTCAGAGCGTCAAAAACACTTTCACATTCGGAATCCCCCTCACGTGTGATGTCATTTTCTACATATTCTACACATGACATGGCTCTGAGATCTTTTGTGCTGTTTTTAAGTCCATAAAACAACACCAGACATTTGATCACATCACGATCATTACAAATGCGCACATGTCAGGGGCAAGATAGCCATTGTTTTTCTCCCCTATGTAATTCCCTCTACAGCCAGTAGATACAGCACAAAGTAAAGGTACTCAAGAGCATGTTTAAAGGCCAATAACGATACAAATAATGCATCATATTTGTCCTGTCATTCAGCAGGTCTTTACTGCATACTTCCTCTCTGCTTTATATGAACTCACACTTTCATTCTGGAAATCCAAACCTGTCCAATCATCTCTCTCTATCTGGCACAGTATCTGCTAAATATACTAAAACCCTGGGCCAAACCACAGTTCTCCTCTTGTACATGCGTCTGTAGGGCATCTGGAGCATCACTTCCACAGGCCTTGTTAGCAGCTGCTCTGTTCCACCGCGATAACACCATCATGGGGCCGTCTATGCTGTTTACTGACTCTTGTTGCTCTGTTCTGTGGGAGTTTGTGGCATGCTTTTCTGCTGCTCCGTCTCACTCACACAAACACATTCCCCACAGGAGCAATACAGCACCATCTTTATCAAATAACACTCTGCTGGAGGAAAGCGAACACCGGCTTCTCCTCCAACCTGAAGACTATAGCTCCAGGTCCACTCAACTCATTTGGTTTTAGCACTGTTTTAACACATTCTGGTTTCTGGTTCAAATAATCTTGCTTTGGTTTCCCTAATTGGATCATTTTGGAGGAGGTTACACATGTACTTGCTGGTTGGACAAGGGAAGTAGATGTGACATAGATAGAGGCTGTGCTCATGTGGTCATGTGGTCCAGATTAGAATGCACATGAACCCTTGCTCATGTCGGGAAAAGAACTTCTAAACCTGTGACGTCACTGCTGTGGAGATGGACCAAAATCTCTTCAGTATTACTTCATCTAGAGCTTTCCTGTCAACTGTTTATATCATAAAAGCAACAGATTTGCACAAGAAAGACTGGACACTGTTTTAATTACTAATGCTAGCTAGTTTTAGTTTAAAAATGATTAGCTTTTCAGGAGGCAACAACAACTATTACACACTATCACAGAGTGGACTCAGATAGATTCTATTGGTGACAAAATCCCAAGTATCTGAGATAAAAAGCACATAAACACAAACTTGTTTGAGGACCACATGAATGTAGCAGTAATTCTATAACTGTTACCTAGCAACCATACTTTAAACAAGGTCCAAAACATGGATATGTAATATGACACTCACCCCTCTGTCAGAGCAAGAGTTTGATTAGTGGACACTCTGTGACACTGCACTTCCAGGCCCAGGATGAATTCTCCCATAGGGCACCGATGCATATTAGTGACATCAAACGGCCCGTGTTTGGCTGACCGGGACCTGAAGCCTTCACAAAGGTCGCATTTTGATCATTGAAAGGAACTTTTTGAATTGAAATGCTCAAAGCGCCTGCGACAGCTTTGTAAGATAAGATAAGATCACCTTTATTTGTCCCACAATGGGGAAATTCCAATGTTGCAACAAGGGGCACAGAAACAGGTCAGGCACAGAAGTATAATCATAAAAACACATAACTTAGACAAGAAAAGAAAACTCTTATAATCTTGATAATAATAACACTCGTATTTAGAGCTGTCATATGGACAAAAAATATTGCACAGGGATGATTGACATTATGTCACAGTATTGCAGGAGTATAACAGTATTGCACAGGATTATGAAAGCTGAATGACACGTTCAGGACTAACAGTTTGTTGTAAAGTCTGACAGCAGCAGAAGGAAAGACCTGTGAAACCTGGATCAGTCTGGCACTGTCAGGTCACAGTCCACACCAGCCGTCAAGACGTAGCCTAGCTAGCATCGCTTTCTGGATACCATGGCACTGATTGGTC
This sequence comes from Chaenogobius annularis, assembly GCA_015082035.1. Taxonomy (NCBI): domain Eukaryota; kingdom Metazoa; phylum Chordata; class Actinopteri; order Gobiiformes; family Gobiidae; genus Chaenogobius; species Chaenogobius annularis. The sequence continues at coordinate 11,762 of BJKM01000805.1, forward strand.
AGGACTACTCTTGACCTCTGTCCAGAAAAATAGTCTCCTTGCTTCTTGCACACATTGGTTTTGTTCGTTTTGTTCCTCTTAAGGCACTCGGGCCGTATTAAACTCCGCAAAAGACCCCTTGAACATGTCTTGCTGAACATTGCTTGCAAGAAAAAGTCAGACAGTGTTTATGTTCAGACCTTATTGATGTGAAAAGTTGGTCAATACCATAGAGAGTACATAGAAGTGGACATCGCTCGTTCCAAATAGGAAGTGAACCTGGGCGTGAATTGGCTCCTTCATTTGCTTTCTATTGAAACATCTGCGCCTCTTTCTCTGTAACTGCAGGTCTTGTCTTAAAATGTTACTTTTAAAATGCTCTACATGATCCTGGGGTTTTTATTTAGCTATTATCTTTGTAAATCAAGATATGAACAACAAGAACTGACCAATCAGATGCCTTCATTCCCTGAGGTCCGCTCCAGTTTAGCAACAGGTTTGATTGACAGCTAGCATGTCTCGTGGAAGCCAGGTGGGAAGGGGCGTGTACCTTCTACAACCCCGCTCCTGATTGGCTCTGTGGCTGCCTTTAAATAGTTGGGCAGATTTCCAAATATGGAATTCGACTCCAAATGAGCTTCCAAAAATGTATTGGCTGGAGCGAAGCGTATGATGACACTACGTCCACTTCTACATGCAGCTTACGGTCAATGCAGAAGGAGGGACACAACGATGCAAAAAAATCCCCTTTGTCCTAAATACAGCAGACTAATGCTGAACAAAGAAAAAAAAAGCTGGCCCCGGGCTGGTCATTGGCACCATTAAATATTAACTTTATGATAATGAAATTAGAATTATTAATTGAACGGAATGAATTAACAAGCCGATATTTCCAAGTCAGCATCCGAACACTCTCAGTGGGAGATGTAAAGATATGAACAACATGAATTTTCATCATCAATTCTTAATGTAATTATCATAATGCATAAACGTCTGTATTCAAATCTCACACAAATTCCACCCATACATTAAAACAGTTATACATATTTAAAGAAGCTCTACGGGATAGAACCATTTCAACAGGAACAGAAGTACATTTGATCTAATCATCAGCTTTGAAACATTTGATTATCAGTATGTTTTTGGTGGCAGTAGTGAGAGCAGTCCCTCAGTCGAGGTAGGTTCCATAGCAAAAGACAGATTTAAGGCAGACTCTCCAGTTCTTTGTCAGAGGAACTGAAGAAGCTACTTGGATGAGTGGCATTGTATTCAACTCTCAAAATATAAACTTAAACAACAGCATTGTTTTTTTGTTTTTATAATTTCACTGAATCCACTTCCACCATATATTTCTCTGGGACACTGTAACTCCAGAGTCACAATCAGAACAGGTTTATTGCCATCGTCAGTGAACAAAATTCACAGGCTTGGAAATTTGGTGATTCGGCGCAACATACAACAATGAACATTAAAGAAAAACAATTCAAATGTACTATTATTAAAATAGACTTAGTATGTACATTTACAGAAGTAGTGCAGTAAGTGAACAGTGCAATGAGCGGTTGTTGATTAAATTATTGTTAAAGTAACCGGTGTTAAGAAGTGTTCATGAGTCCGACAGACTGCACCAGGACACCAGCTGGTCCACCTCCCTCCTGTAGACGGACTCATCCCCGTCCGAGATGAGCCCGATGAGGGTGGTGTCGTCCGCAAACTTGATCAGTTTTACGGAGTCGTGGCTGGAGGTGCAGCAGTTTGTGTACAGGGAGAAGAGCAGAGGGGAAAGTACACAGCCCTGTGGAGCTCCTGTGCTGATAGTCCGAGTGTCTGAGACATTCTTCCCCAGCTGCACACACTGCCTCCAATCCGTCAGGAAGTCAGTGATCCACCTGCAGGTGGAGTCAGGCACGTTGAGCTGGGAGAGCTTGTCCTGGAGCAGAGCAGGGAGGATGGTGTTGATGAAGAGCTGAAGTGCACAATACAAACAGGATCCTGGTGTAGGTTCCCAGGGAGTCCAGATGATGCTGCTTTCTCCAAATGCTTTTTTTCTTAAATAGTGATATAAAGATCAGTCCTTAAAGTAGAACCTGCATGGTCAGAGGATTTATGGGTATTTGGATTTTTCCAGTATAAATTATTGTTGCTATTTGATTTTTGTAGCAAAAGTTTGTATTAGTGTTCAAGTAAATGCATTTTTAATTTTAAAAACAAAAACAATTTACTTTTGACCTAGAATATAAAATAAGCAAAAACAAAAATGTATAGTATATATTTTTTCCCGAATTCAAGGGAAAAAAGGTAAGAACCCATGTTTCTGTTAAAATTGCAACTTTTATAGTTTTTTTTTTTTTAGAGTTTAAAGTCAAAAGGGGCCGTGAAAGGCTGTTGTGGATAATATGACAAACCCCCTCAGATGTATGGTCTTCTGCCCTCCAGTGCCAGAGCGTTTGAGCGCGTTCATCTTGGAGATTGATCCATGGCATTTACCAACAATGTCCACACACTGAAATGTCTGCACTTTAACTGTGTGGTGACCAGTCCAATTTGACCAAGTCCGTCTGAGTGTGCCATTCTGGGTTCTCCTCGGGGGAAGCACTGCTCAAGCCGTAACCCCTGCCCCACGCCCCAGGACTGACCACTGCAGCGCATACCTCCTACTCACTGCTCCTGTTACTGCTGCATTCTACAGTTCCTCCCACAGATTATATTCCTTCAACTAATGTTCTGGTCCCTCCTCTGTCTTATAGAGGCCCCTGCAGAGGCCTGGCACCAGGGCCTGGTCCTTGGGCCTGGTCCTTGGGCCTGGCACAGAGTTATAGTGGTGTTCACTACTCGAGGTATAGAGACCACGCAGTATTAGGGTATTCATATATTTTTGCCACAGAGGGCAAAGAGTTTTCTGGTTCTGTGTGTTTTTGCTTAGCTGAATAAAAATCAGTTTTTTTTGTTTTTAATAATTATATCATCTACTCAAACATTAAAACTAAATATGTCTGGTATTTAATTTAAGATTTTAGGTATTTTGCAATCAAATTTTAATTACGATTTGATATTTGATTTTCAAGACTGAATTCTGAAAACAAAATCCAAATACTTACGCTGACCCTACACACACCAAACTTCACAGTCTTGGACTTAATAAGGTTTTTGATTGATGCTACAGCAGGAGTTGTTGATATTTAAATGTTTTTATGCCAATGTTCAGTTAGAGCTAGTTTACTCAAATATGAATAATATAACGTCTCTCTTTTAAGTAATGAATGCAAGTTTAATGCTCACAAGTTGTCACTTTGTTTCCAGAACAGAATTGGTTACTGTCGGCCGTAACCACGCCGATAGAACTCACTGAATGGGAAAATGTCAAGACCTCGTCTCCACAGCCCGCTCTCAGCCCCCGCGCCGGAGACCACCACAACTGAAACAAAACAAGGTGTGACAGGAACATTTAACAAGATGATGTTTTAACATTAGGGTTGCTGCAATAAGATACCCACAACCCCTTGGGTTTCTAAGATGAAATGAAACAAGGAAGTTAAACACTTGGCTTTAGCCATTTTCCACTTGTCCCAAATATGTGCAGAATATTTTCTCTTTCTTTCTTTATATATTATTTCTTTTTATATATATATATATATATATATATATATATATATATATATATATATATATATATATATATATATATATACTTCTTAAAGAAGAGTAAACTGTAGCGTAAACTACAGAAGAGGACTGAGACTGAGGGCAGAGACAGTGCATTTATGAGAATAGAGAGGGGATCGGTTGAGAGTCAAAGGAGCTTAATAACTGGGCTCTGCTCTGGTCGTGATAATGAGAAGCTGGTTATCAGAGGGAGCAGAACGCTGAGGGTTAATCACAGCTGTGAGAGGTCATGACCCCAGACTCACATCAAACACGTTTCCTCACACTGTAAAAAAGAGAAAAAGAGAAAAGTGGTTCAGAATGAATTACATAGGGTGCACTATGTTCTGACGGAGGGTATGCCACCTGCTTGTCCACATGTTAATGCTTCACCTGCAATGCGTCATGATTGCATGATTGTCTCTCTCCATGGAAACATGCATTTTCATAATCAAGTGATTAGCACACATGTAATTATCACGATGCATAAATGTCTGTTTTCAAATCTCACACAAATTCATCCCATACGAGAGCAAAACCCTCCACCAGAAAAGTTACATAAGCCATGTTTCCTGTTGGGCTCCAGGTGGGCTTTAGCTCAGGGGGAGGAGCTCCACAGCACAGCCAGATGATTGGATCAGAGAGAACGCAGACTCAGGCCAAAACAAGACGGCAAAAAGCAGAGAAACACAAAAGAATCATTGTGTCTCCAAACTCTGACTTGATCTTGTGCTAAAGCGCCGTGTTTCCACTGATGCTAACTTATATGTGGAGCCTTAGCAACACAGAGCTAGCAAAGCACGTTAGCCTCAGCTGTTTCCTGTTTCCTGTTTCGCACTCGCTTTGTCAAGGGCCAAACTCTGATATTTCCAGCTCATAATGCGTCTAACATTCTCCAGAGCAAACCTACATTATTATACCTGTTTCATTCTGTTTTTGCTATTGGGCCAGAAAAAACTCAACCCAGTCACAAATGTAGTGTATTATTCTGTGTAACTATTTCAGTATTCCACGCCACATAAGGAATTGAATGCAAATGAGTAAAATTTAGCTAAACATTGTTACACCTGTGTTCCCTCATCAGTCAAGTATTTTGACTTATGGATTTTGATTTTGATTCATTTGTGAGAGAACAAAGAAAACGTCTGTTTTCCGCTACCACCTATCTTTGCCCAATATTCTACTTTAAACAATTCTGCCTCCGGGTTTTAGAGTTTAAAAAAAAAAATCATTTTGCTTTTTGTAAAATAAAAACATGTAAATTAAAACTAGCTTATTTGTTACAGTTCAGAGTGGTATCGACATCAGTGTCAAGTATTGAGCCTTTTCGCTCTTAGGTTTGTAATAGTGTTGTCATGATACAAACATTTCAGTTAAAAGGTGCTCTACCTGATTCTTACAGTTTTAAAAATATGAACTAGTTCATTTTAAACTGTTTCCAGCAGTTTATAGATTTTGCTCAGTTCATTCTGAGCGTCCAAATTATTCACTGTGATGAGTTGCTACGCACTTTTCACACAGGCTGGAGGAAGTGTCTGGGGAGTGGGAAGTCTGGGAGCCCCTGCTCAGACTGCTGCCTCCGCGACCCGGCCCCGGATAAGTGGAAGAATTAGGATGGATAAATGTAAAATCATGCTCTACAGACGTTGTAGTTTAATACTATATCCCAGCAAAAGCATCATATGCCTCCTTTAAGGCGAGACACTGCAGGTGAACACACAACTAACCAAATTATAAATACATTCCTTCCTTTTCATGACAAATTACATGCAAAAACAAACAGAAAGGTTTTTGAACCCTACAAGTTCTGATTGATTTTTTGTTTCAAGTTAAATTAACAAAATAAATTAGGCGTAGAATTCGATGAACAAATCCTTCTGTCTGATTCGTCAACATTTGTTTAAAGATTGTAAAGTTTGGTGTGTGTCGGTGCTGATCTCTATGTCTCTGTGGGAGAAAGATGCATTTAAAGGAACAGTCTTTGAAGTTCGAATGTCCAGAGAACTCTATGGACGTGCGTTCAGTGAAATAATCAAGCGTCTTTCTGTGCGCTTTGGACAGTGTTGTTGTTTCCAGGCGACGCTCTCATGTTTCGAGAGCAAACTGACCAAACGGACCGGAGTGTTAACTTTATTTCCCTGAATTTGAAACGTTAACCAAGGCTGGACATTTATTTTTGCAGAGCAGATCCTCAAACCTCTGCTTCAGCCTTAGCACCCCCTCCCTGTGCCTGGAGCCTTATCCCGGGTTCACCCTGAGCCGCTCCTGCCCTGGGATGTGCTGGAGGATATTCTGGAACAGGAGAGCTGTCATTTCCTGCTCTTTCAAACTCCAGCTGGGTATTTAAGTCCATAACTGTAAAGTGTTGTGCCCGCGGCCCGATGAAGCCTGATGAGGCCCTGATAAGCCCCGCGCTGATATCACTTAATAGATCTGCAGAGGGCTGGAGGGGGAAATGGCTGCAGGTATGGAAGTGTTATGGGGAATTAGAGCACACGCGCTTAATTGGTCTGAGATTAGATTTGTGCGAGCTGAGAAATGCAGATATTGAGGAAACTAGAGGACCGCATTGAACTGGGGCTGCTGCCAATCTCGATTATTTTTGTGAGGAAGTGTTTTACCACTGGTGGAAGTAGGGGCATCGGCCCCCCACATATTGTGCTTAGGTAAACAACATAATCGCTGTCTGGATACAAGAGAATCTCACATTGAACGTTTTTTAATATAAAAAAATATATATATATTTTACATGAATACTTAAAGCTGTACAGTAGGTGAATCGTGAGGGTTTTGGAACCTACAGAATCCTGCAGAAATGTGTCTCCAGGTGCCACGCAGGTCATGTGTGTGCAGGGGGCTATTTGTCCAAAAAACAGAAGGGCGGATGATTTTTAAAAAAAAATCTATTCTTGAAATAAGGTCGCAAAACCACCATGAAAATAAAACTCTTGCACCACTCGAGCCTCCTCTGTGCACATAAGTGTATAGTAATATAGCCTATATTTGTGACAGGGTGGTCTGGGAAACTGGGGGACAAGACAAACAAATGCCTTTATGTTATGGCATTTTTATAAATAAAGAAATTATAAAATGTTGGGAATAATAGGCTTAATATTTTCTTTTCTTTTTTAAAGGAGTTTTTAGCATGTAGGTTTGCAGCAGGACAATACAGCAAGAGCTGGGGATGAGACTGGGGGAGGACATGCAGCAAATTGTCGGAGCTGGGTTTGAACTCACGTCGCTGCGGTCTGCTCACATCCACTCTCTTTTCTAAGCTCGGGTCCTGAGAGCTCGAAGGTTCTGCGCAGTATCTTTGCTGTTCCAAGTACTGCACTTTTCAGGACTGAGATGTCTGATGTTTTTACAGGGATCTGTTGTAGCCACTCCTCCAGTTTGGGGGTCACTGCTCCGAGTGCTCCGATGACCACGGGCACCACTTTCACCTTCACCCTCTACACCTTCTCCAGCTCTTCTCTGAGCCCTTGGTATTTCTTGGTGTTGCCACGTCAACCACCACAACAGAAATGGGCGGGCTATATGTACAGTGGCTTGCAATAATATTCATACCAATTGATCTTTTCCACATTTTGTCATGTCACGACCCCAAACCTAAATAAATTGGATTTATTTAAATTGAATTTTTTCAAATGAAAAGAGCAACACAAAGTGGCACACAATTGTGTAGCGGAAGGCAAAGTGTACATGATTTACAGATGTTTTAAAAAAACAGAAAACTGCAGGGTCAGTTTATTTGAAGAGCACAGTGAGTACACAAGGCAATTCAAAGTGCTTCACACAACAGGACAAATACATTAAAATCACAAAAACATGACAGAAATGACAAAAGAGTTTAAGACATAAAAGAGAAGAGTGCAAAGAAAATCATTTCAGTCACATGCACGGCTGAACAAAACTGTTAGTTCTACTCTAACAATGTTAGCTTCGATTTGAACATTGTTAGAGTAGAACTTTTCTCACATCTTCAGGAAGATAGTTGTGCCATACTATTTCCATGTACAGTGCTTCGTGAGATATTCAAAGCTTGGGAAATCTTGTTGTAACACAACCCTGCTTTAAACTTCTCCACATCTTTCTCCCAGACCTGTCTGGTGTGTTCCTTGGACTTCATGATGCTGTTTGATCCCCAACATTCTCTTCACAACTCTTTTTAATCATTAGGTCAACATTCAATCTTTCAGCAATCATCAGGAAACTTCCATGTGTGTCTGTTTTGGTGCTTGTGGTGTAGAATAAACTATCAGCGCTGGTTCTGGGTGAATTTGGTGATTTGCAGGCCAAATATGGCCGAATAAATCTTATATTTATTTGAACTAGCCGCATCGATGGATGTGTGGATATTTGATTGTAAGTTAGGGTAATTTCATCACACACTAACATTACGGCTTAGAAGTAACGGGTAAAATAACTATAACCAGACCTGATTACTGTTTTAAAGGAACACGTTAGCACAGAGAGGCTCTCAGGTGCAGAGGGCGAGCATGTGGGAGGGCATCCTGTGTGGATCGGCTTCAGTGACGGGGCTGCTCAGAATGAACAGACCTCCAGCTGCGACACATGCATAAAAATGCACTCGGACAAATATTCTATCCAATATAGTAGCAGCCAACTGGCGAAAACACACACAAAAACAAGTACACAAGTATATGCCATGCCAGTTCAAATGCAGGCTGGATAAAAGAAGAAGAGGGGTAATACTTCATCACGCATCAGACAGAGTTCAATCATCCAGAGGATATAGAAAAGCGATTGGTTCTAATCAGGGGCGTCTGATAGCACCGAGCTGAGGGCATTCGGGTCAAATGTGCCTCTGCTCTAGGGTGATTATTTGAATGGCATTCCTGGTGACCCGACTTCGATTATTTTTGACTTTCAATTCAATTTATTTTTCAATTCAATTTATTTTTGTAACGCCCAAAATCACAACAGTAGCTGCCTCGAGGGGCTCCAGTGGGAAAAAACAGAATAAAAACAGAACAATCAAGGCTTTTGATTATTGATTTTAACTATACTGTTAAGCTGTTCTTTTCCTTCACAGAGAGACCACCAAACCAGGAAACAAAAAGAGAGGACACACTCAGTACAGGAGGAAACTCTGCGGACCGAAGTTCTCTGCTGTGCTTTTTTTGCAATCATATCCATATTAACGTCAAAGCTGAGTTTAGCGTCATAGTTCCCAGATATTTATAACGCTCAACCATCTGTGCTCACTTCTTTGCATAAAGTCTCTAATTAGTTCTTTGGTTTTTGAGAGCTTTAGGTCTAGTTAGAACCATGGCCAGGATCTTCACCCTGTAGAACTGTGTCACAAAGTGTGTTGCTGTTGGGCTCCTATAACTGTCCGTGTGTAAGGGACCGATATGCTGGACTCGAGAGCATCACATGTTTGTTCTTTATCCACACACATTGTTCTCTGCATCATAACTCGAATGGCAGAGAGAGGCTACAAGCAGAAGTAAGTACAAATGAGTAAGATGACCAAAACCCATAAAGAGACCAGATAACCATTATTTGATTACAATCAGCCGGAGGTTATTTCAATAATCAAATAGTTGCAATGAATCTGTAAATTTTAAGTACCAGTAAGGAAAACTCGATATGACAAAACATTTGAAAGTTGCCCAGCCTGAAGTACAGCAAACACAAGTTACTTCTCTGTTTGTTGATGTTGGTGAATTTTCCATCCTCTGCACAGTAGACAAAGATAACTGAAGGCAATTTAAGGACAAATTCTTTAACATTCTGTAACTAGTCGATACTGGCCCTGAATAGATTTCAACACAAAACATATTCAATAACGGTAGCACTGGAGGCGTCCTTGGAACTGTCCAGTGGATGGAACTTTCACCAACAGTAATGTACTCCACAGCACGTAAGTGTCATGTCGGGTGCACGTGGGGTCTCTCTATAGTGGCTTAAAAACAGGCTGCACAGGATTTTCATGGTCGTGTGTTTAACAAAAAGTGGCAGCGAGAGTGTGGAGCCATGCCGGGTATAACGGCATCATTAAGGAAAGAATCACACCAGAGGAGCCCAACGGGCAGAGGGGTGCGGGGGGAGGGTGCGGGGGGAGGGTGCGGGGGGAGGGCATGGAACGAGGAGAGGCAGAAGAATCAACACTGGTTTATGAAGCGTTCTGTTTGCCTTGGAGTGTCCGTGTTTAGTACGTTTTGATGCTTCCAGCGGCCCATGTCGACATCAACAAAACGAGGATGATGAAATGATTACATTTAAATATATTATGGGCAAACAGATGCCTCCATCAGCCTAAAATAAGATTATCCTCAAGCTACAGTAGGTACTCCTGACCATGGTTCTGGCTGCTCCTGACTAGGGTTGTCATAGTTATCGATATCCAGGTACTAATCTATACTCTAAACCTCTCCAACCTTAACATCCTCAGCACAAATTCCCTGACAGTCTGAAGCTGTCTGCACATTTGCAGAGAAGAGGGTCCATCCGGTGGTTGGCTTAGGTCATCTTTGGGTTTGCATGTCCTTTGGAATCTAGTTTCCAGCTTTAGTGAGCAGAAAAGAGAGTAGAAATCAATGCAAAATACCAATGTTAACATGTCAAAAGTATTCAACAAAGTGTGAAGATCCTCAAGGTATTTTATTTTCACTTGCCTTCACATGTTTCAATGATGGAGGGCAGAGGCTTATGTGATTCTACAGGGCAACTATGTTTTTGGAGGAAAAAGGCAGACAGGGAAAACTCCTCGATTTTTGCCATGGTGACATAAAAAGAACATCGCCATAGTTTATTTAAGCTGACAGAGAAGATGTTCCCAGTTCTGTTTGCTGTGGATTGGTCCAGAAATGACAGAGATATGATCCATAAACCAGGACAATCGGACCCACCCGACACTGGGAGAACATGCAGAGTGAGCAGGCTTGGTGGAGGTGCTGGAGTCTTCAGTTACAGTTCCACGTGAGGCAGAGGAGGCATCAGCAGGGCGAGGGTGAGAGGACAGATGCCGCGCGCTGATTAGCACAAGCACACGCTGCGAACAAAATGTCATCTCACCCCAAAGACGCAGAGCTGGAATAAATTAAGACTGCGGCGCTACTTTATGATCAACAAATACAGAAAAGAAGAAAATGAGTTTAAACCCATTTAGTTTTATTGTCAATATCATAATTGGTCTAAATTCAAGTCTATTATGTAGCTTTTATGTAGCTTTATTTCACCAGTTATTCTTTCTGCTGCCAGTAGATGGAGTGCTAACATCAATCCTGATGATAGAAAGGCATACGTGGTTTTTTAATTATATCATTAAATAAGTAAAAACTACTTAACACTCCCAAGGCCGTCAATTTGTCTAATTCCTCCGGTTACGTTGCTCTTTCAGATTCATGGGCTCTTGACTTTTTCTTTACCTTTGTGTATATCATCCACATATTGCAATTCAACTGAAATAAAAACCTTAAAACGAGTTCTGAGTCATTCTTCCTCTAACTCCCACGCCCGTCAATTTGACGGCTCGATTAATGACACCGTGGATGACAGCGCCGCGCGAGCGTTGTGTCACCTTTAGTGTCTCTCACAGCTAAACTAAAGGTAAGATGGATCTGAAGTGATTATCAGTACAAGAGGCCCTGGCAATGCTTCAAACATTGATGAGGTTGATTTGGGAGGTGAAAGCGACTCGTGGGTTTTGGGCAGCTCAGCCGAACCAGGAAGCGATTCGGAGGACGAAGAAACAAGCCCCCGCAAAAAGAAGCCGGCAAAATCTCACTGGCAGTAGATCTATTGTAAATATTCAATATTTATGACAAACTTTATCATATAGTTTTGGCATTTTAGGCTGTCGAGATCAAATAAACTAAGCGCCTGTTGCTTCAACTGTGTTAGTATTTTCAGGACAACAGTTGTGACAACGATAGTAGTGATACAAATGATAACAGTGATTATATTACAAACAACAGCAGCAATGATAATGATGATAAAACAACAACAAAAATACATGTGTGTGTTAATAACACGTGTGTTTGGCAGAGTGTGCGGTTGTGTGGTTGTGTAGGAGTTGGCTCACAGACAAATACATAAAGTTGGTAGATGACTGAGATGTGTGAAGAGTGGAAGATAGAGGAAGGAGAGAAGGGAATAAGAGTTGTAATAGGTCAGAGAGCGTTGGGTGGGGGAGGTCGGTTTCAGATGAGTGATTATTGGGGGAGGGTATATTCCATTGTAATGAAGTCGGTGATAAGATTTTTCCAGTGGTTAATGTGAATGCTATTGCAGGTTTTCCAGTTCAAGAGGATAGTTTTCTTGGCGATGGTTAGAGCTGTGAGGAGTGTTTTGAAGTTTATGGTTTTTTCAGTCATTATTGTGAGATCCCCTAGCAGGCAGAGAGAGGGGGATAATGGGATGGATGGCAGCCCACTAGAGTGGATAGTGACTGTGTGACCTCTTCCCAAAAGTGTTTGACTGGAGTGCAGTGCCAAATTGCATGGATATGTGTCTATACTTTTCTGAGTGCAATGTGTGCAATCTCTGATGTGAAACCCATTTTAGCTCATGTAATGTGTAATGTGTTCTGTGAAGTGTTTTGTATTGTATTTAATTGTAAGTTGGCATTTTTGGACATAAGATAAATATTTTTACAGATATGGGTCCAGAAGTTGGCATCAGGATTAATTGAAAGGTCATTTTCCCATTTTATTGTTGGTAGGCATTTAATCTGAGATGGCTTTGAAATGATTTAGTATATTTTAGGGAGAAGTTTCTATGGAGAAGAGATATTAATCAAGTCTGATATTGCAGGCGGGAGTTCTACATTTGTGGGTCTGACATTTATTATTTTCATAACTGATGATTTTATTTGTAGGTATTTTAAAAATGATAGCTCCTGATGCCAAACTCCTGGCCCAAGGGTGGAAATGTTGTTAATATGCTGTTTTTAAAAATATGTTTAATGTGGGTGATGCCCTTTTCAGCCCATGTGGGGAAATTGAGTGTGTTTTTATTGCTTAAGAAGTCAGGGTTGTTCCAAAGCAAACACAGGAGAGGGTCAGTGGGACAGCACAGACAAGTTCTCTTTACGTAAAGCTGTTTTATTACAATCTGACTCATATTCACAAAGAAACGAGTCTGATGAGGACACGAATTAAGACATGCCTGAATGCAGAGGAACAGATGAACTACGGAAATACAAGACCGCGGTCACTGTCAGCCTTTTATGAGCCGGCCCAACTCGTCCCGCTATGAAATGATCAGTCCTTGGCCCAACCTGCACCATGAGCCTGCTGCCCATCCGCTGTGTGAGTCAGATCACAGCGCGGCGTGAGAAATCTTTTACAGATCAGTCTGATGTCTGTTTTATTCTGACTAAATAAGAAAGATGCGCTTCGCAACACTTAACTTTCCTGCTCTTTTCATGTATCGCCAATCAGCCAATCACATCGCTGCATTGTTTAGCGCAGAGGAGAGTCCAGTGTGTGATGTTCTGATCAGCACACATCTCATGTCAACTTTTAAATGAATAATAAAACATGTCCATTTCTTTTAAAACCATCATTAGACTATTTGATATAAACTATAATTAACTGGTGTATTGCGAAAACTAGGCCTATTTTAAGAGAGCGACACCAACAAAAATAGGAACAAACCAGGACTAAAACAGTTCTAAACCAGGTCTAAACCCAGATCAACGCAGGACTTCACCACTATTGAATCTGCTGTGACCATGCTCCACAGTCCAGTGAGCTGATCGGACATGTGACCCATAGGGGGCGCTCTATGACAATCCTGGACACTTTGTTGTTGCAGCTGTCAGTCACATGACCCTCTCTCCTCTCCAATACTCCAGAACAGTGTAGACAAATGTTTATTTGGAGAGCCGAGGAGGGGGTCAGTCAATGTAAAACACCCTCAGCACTTCTCATCATCTTCACGTTTCAGCAGATCTGGATACTTATTTTGAAGATGTTGAGTTTCTATCACAGAGACCGGGAAAACTCGAAACAGAAATCCCATGTGAAGAAATTGAACTTTTTGTTGTGAGGGAATAGTACTAACAAATCTAAAACCATGTTTCCACTTGTTTGCTTTGGAGCAGATCAGGATGGTCTAAAAGTGTCTCCAATATCATAAGTGAACTGCACAGGTCCATTTCAGTGATCCAAAGTGAGAGTTCTAGCTTCCAAAGCTGTCGGACTCGCTTTGGCTCCTGAAACATTTTTGAGTGAGATGATTGAAAAAAAGATGCAAAACACCAAACGCTGACTTGATCTTGTGATAAACTGTCATATTTCTAGGGATGATCATTTGTTGAACTGACAAAATACTTTAACATCAGCCGTTTCACACGCACTCTTCCATAAAGAGAGGTTCAAACGCGGCGTAGAGGCTTTGCAGAGAAGGGAAATAAATGAGGCAAATCGGTTCCTGTTTACTCTAGTTTTAGCCACGCCCCTCACACACAAACAAACTTGGAATCACTAAACTCAGTCGCGGGGATCAGCCTTATGTTTATAAAGTATAAATCAGGTCAAATTTAGATTAGAAAACATGAGTTGTGTTTGTGTCAGTTGCTCTTGAAGCAGAAACACTCCAGTTTAATAAAACCGTTCCAAAACGCTCTGTGAATGTGGCCAAAGAATAATACGAAAATGAATACCAAAACTTTTCCTGATTTATGCCTAATTATCCTCCATCATCATCATCAGTGGTTAAATAATCTAGATCAGAGGGCCCCACACGGCTCTGAGGAGGAGGGCCCCGTGCTGTGATGGCATCTGCACCAATCCTGCTACGAGATGTTTAATAATCCATTACCTCTCATTATTTCACTAATGTTCATATGTGGGGCTCTCATAACGAGTGAGAGTGGGGTACTCTGCTGAGGATGGTGTGGGGTACTCTGCTGTGGATGGTGTGAGGTACTCTGCTGTGGATGGTGTGGGGTACTCTGCTGTGGATGGTGTGAGGTACTCTGCTGAGGATGGTGTGGGGTACTCTGCTGTGGATGGTGTGGGGGTACTCTGCTGTGGATGAAGTGGGGTACTCTGCTGAGGATGGTGTGGGGTACTCTGCTGTGGATGGTGTGAGGTACTCTGCTGTGGATGGTGTGGGGTACTCTGCTGTGGATGGTGTGGGGTACTCTGCTGAGGATGGTGTGGGGTACTCTGCTGTGGATGGTGTGGGGTACTCTGCTGTGGATGGTGTGGGGTACTCTGCTGTGGATGGTGTGGGGTACTCTGCTGTGGATGGTGTGGTGGGGTACTCTGCTGTGGCTGGTGTGGGGTACTCTGCTGCTGTGGCTGGTGTACTCTGCCTGTGGCTGGTGTGGGTACTCTGCTGTGGATGGTGTGGGGTACTCTGCTGTGGCTGGTGTGGGGTAATCTGCTGTGGATGGTGTGGGGTACTCTGCTGTGGCTGGTGTGGGGTACTCTGCTGTGGATGGTGTGGGGGTACTCTGCTGTGGATGGTGTGAGGTACTCTGCTGTGGCTGGTGTGGGGTACTCTGCTGTGGATGGTGTGGGGGTACTCTGCTGTGGCTGGTGTGGGGTAATCTGCTGTGGATGGTGTGGGGTACTCTGCTGTGTGGATGGTGTGGGGTACTCTGCTGTGGATGGTGTGAGGTACTCTGCTGTGGCTGGTGTGGGGTACTCTGCTGTGGCTGGTGTGGGGTACTCTGCTGTGGATGGTGTGGGGTACTCTGCTGTGGATGGTGTGAGGTACTCTGCTGTGGATGGTGTGGGGTACTCTGCTGTGGATGGTGTGGGTACTCTGCTGTGGATGGTGTGGGTACTCTGCTGTGGATGGTGTGGGGTACTCTGCTGTGGATGGTGTGGTACTCTGCTGTGGATGGTGTGAGGTACTCTGCTGTGGATGGTGTGAGGTACTCTGCTGTGGATGGTGTGAGGTACTCTGCTGTGGATGGTGTGAGGTACTCTGCTGTGGATGGTGTGGGGTACTCTGCTGTGGATGGTGTGAGGTACTCTGCTGTGGATGGTGTGGGGTACTCTGCTGTGGCTGGTGTGGGGTAACTCTGCTGTGGCTGGTGTGGGGTACTCTGCTGTGGCTGGTGTGGGGTATCTGCTGTGGATGGTGTGGGGTACTCTGCTGTGGCTGGTGTGAGGTACTCTGCTGTGGATGGTGTGGGGTACTCTGCTGTGGCTGGTGTGAGGTACTCTGCTGTGGATGGTGTGAGGTACTCTGCTGTGGATGGTGTGGGGTACTCTGCTGTGGCTGGTGTGAGGTACTCTGCTGTGGATGGTGTGAGGTACTCTGCTGTGGATGGTGTGGGTATCTGCTGTGGCTGGTGTGGGGTAATCTGCTGTGGATGGTGTGGGGTACTCTGCTGTGGCTGGTGTGGGGTACTCTGCTGTGGATGGTGTGGGGTACTGCTGCTGTGGATGGTGTGAGGTACTCTGCTGTGGCTGGTGTGGGGTACTCTGCTGTGGATGGTGTGGGGTACTCTGCTGTGGCTGGTGTGGGGTAATCTGCTGTGGATGGTGTGGGGTACTCTGCTGTGGATGGTGTGGGGTACTCTGCTGTGGATGGTGTGAGGTACTCTGCTGTGGCTGGTGTGGGGTACTCTGCTGTGGCTGGTGTGGGGTACTCTGCTGTGGATGGTGTGGGGTACTCTGCTGTGGATGGTGTGAGGTACTCTGCTGTGGATGGTGTGGGGTACTCTGCTGTGGATGGTGTGGGTGGGTGTATCTGCTGTGTGGATGGTGTGGGGTACTCTGCTGTGGATGGTGTGGGGTACTCTGCTGTGGATGGTGTGAGGTACTCTGCTGTGGATGGTGTGAGGTACTCTGCTGTGGATGGTGTGAGGTACTCTGCTGTGGATGGTGTGAGGGTACTCTCTGCTGTGGATGGTGTGGGGTTACTCTGCTGCTGTGGATGGTGTGAGGTACTCTGCTGTGGATGGTGTGGGGTACTCTGCTGTGGCTGGTGTGGGGTACTCTGCTGTGGCTGGTGTGGGGTACTCTGCTGTGGCTGGTGTGGGGTACTCTGCTGTGGATGGTGTGGGGTACTCTGCTGTGGCTGGTGTGAGGTACTCTGCTGTGGATGGTGTGGGGTACTCTGCTGTGGCTGGTGTGAGGTACTCTGCTGTGGATGGTGTGAGGTACTCTGCTGTGGATGGTGTGGGGTACTGCTGCTGTGACTCTGCTGTGGCTGGTGTGAGGTACTCTGCTGTGGATGGTGTGAGGTACTCTGCTGTGGATGGTGTGGGGTACTCTGCTGTGGCTGGTGCACGTTTCTCCCCTTGTCTGGGTGGGTTTCCAGGGCTCTCTGGTTTCCTCATCGACCCCTAAACATGCAACAGATAAAACCTTCCAGCGAAGGAAGTTCTGACCAAGCCAGGCACAAAGATCTGGAGATGGCTCCATGGGCACTGAGGAGATGCCCCAGGGGCATGGAAGCATTGCATATTTATAAAGGGGTCAGGTGACCAAATCACTCCCCAATCAAGACCCCAAAAAACATACAAATATCACATGATGCACAATGGAAACACATACTCAGAAGAAAGGACAGTAAACACATCACCACTCGACATACTCAAATACACATCGTTGTGTTTGGCTCATTTCCATCCCTGCTTCAGAGAGACGACCAGATCGGGCACCGACAAGTTGGTGTGGCCACAAAAACTGAGTTATAAAAAGTCTCTGTCCTCACTGAGTCCTGGGAGGGTGGTCCTGGGAGGGTGGTCCTGTTTAAGTGTGGATCATGTCTAAAAGAGGCCCAGCGCACACAGGGTTATTTCCATAATGATGCCCGGTCCATGCAATAATAAAGGACTTCTGCCCCCCGCAGATCTTTGTAAGCTCCACTACCTCCAACAGTATTACAATGTGTGTTTGGCTTTCTGAACAGATTACTCACTACAAATGTCAATGTTTCCTCTATTTTTATTGATAATCGTAAAATGGCAATATTAAAATGTAAATCTAACATTTTATATCATGATCCCCCACTCGTCTGACGTATTTTTCATTCTTGGGATGCTCTCCCAGTTCTGGTGAAGGTTCTTGGCTGTGGCTCTCTGCATTTGTGGGGTTCATTTTGGGGAGTGATGAACCACAGCTGTGACCTACTTCTGCAGAGGCTCACGTGCAGCGTCTGAAACGTGACTCCCCCCTCACTCCTCCTGCTCAGTCTTAGAGCTCCAGACCAGCCTCTCCAAGCGTTACCCAGACCAGCCCATCTCAGCAGGACCTAGACTGGTCTCTCTGAGGAGGACCTAGACCGGCCTCTCTCCGAGCAGGACCCAGACCGGTCCCTCTCTGGGCAGGACCGAGGACAGGCTCATGCTCCCATTGGGCCACATCTGGAGCCAATTGGCTCTCAGAAATGTGCTGTTCGCTCACAAAGATTCGCATCACACAATGGGCTCGCCACGGGCACTAAACCCTCATACTTTGATGGCAAAAATAGTGTTGGTTTAGACTTTGTTTAGAACTACTTTAGACTAGGTTCAACCTAGTGAACCCAGGTTGAGCCCTTCTGTTCTTCTGTTTTGGATGGTCCTGGTGCTGTTCGGCTCCTGAAACTGTTAAAGATGATCCCAGTGAATCTACGACTGTTATTGACATGAGCATGAACCGGGCACGTTCCAACGACAGTGAAGTGACACGCAGATTTACTTTCTTCTATTCATCTGGATCACCTTGGCATGGCACAGTGACAGAGTGCTCTCACCCCACAGCAAGAAGGTTGTGGGTTTGACTCCCAGCCCTTTTTGTGTGGAGTTTGGTTTTATATCTTTTGCAAACATAATTCATGATGACTCATGATGACTTCACTGTTTGACACTGATGAATTACTTTCATTTTCATTGACAGGATTATGGACTATTTAACTGCAGTAGTTAATGGTTTCATTTATGATAAAGTCATCTATGAACAGAAATAGCAGTATATGTACGTCCCAAAAGAGCTTTAGAAGTCCTCATGGTTGTCCCCAATGTGGGATGATTCTAATACTCTACACCAGCCGCCGTGAGGATCGCTCTGCCTGGTATGAATGTGTGTGAGTGTGTGAGGAGCTGATGGCTTCTGTCAGTCTGCCCCAGGGCAGCTGTGGCTTAGAGGTAGTTCACCATCACCATGTGTGGAGAGAATGAATGATGGCCACACTGGAGCGCTCTGAGAGACGTATAAAGGTAATAAAGACTTTACAAGTCAATATGATGTCTTGTGTGTATTTCAGAGTAAAGACTGCCGCTGAAACTGAGCTGCTGCTGTTCCCGTAAAGTGTGTCTGACTCCGAGGAGCTCAGCAGCTGTGAGAGACAGAGTGCGAGAGCGCTGGATGAGGTTACATCTGCTCCACTGCATTCAGATCAATGCACACGTACAAATGTCCTCAGTGGGACAACAGACAGGACAGTGCACAGGCGCTGGATGTACATGTTCTAGGAGGTCTGCCACCTGCTCGTCTCCATGGAGATGTCATGTCTTTGCCTGGAATGTTCCACAGTGGCATTAAGTGGCATTATTAAAACACATTTTTACTGGGAGTGGGCTCTCCTCTCCACAGATCTGATGTTGTGGATGGGATAGTACACTTTTGAGCACATAGTCTTTAATGTAACATTTGCTTTCAGGTTCCACTTATTAACACCTAATGCAATAGTTCTCTAGAGCTGTTGGTTCATGTCACGGGCCACGCACGGTTTGTGCCACACTTGGAGCTCAAAAAGACATTTACAGACAGTTGAGCGCATTCTGATGCTTTGTTAAAGCAACAGTGTGTAACATTGTGGAGGTGGAACGTTCCCTGCATGATTCCATGGAAAGAGTTCAAATCATACATTCTTCATTAAGACAAATAAGTTTTATGTTGAATATTATAGCCAAAGGAACATTGCTATGGAAACAAGCAGGAGGAGGCTTGTCCTGGCCAAGTCTGAGTCAGGTTTGTGGTGAGGCAGCTCACAGTCAGGACAGAGGTGAGGTTTATCGATATGTTTTTATGTTTATATATATTCTTTTTGTCAACTCCGCCCTTATTGCCATGAATCGTGATCTTCTCCTCAAGATGGTTCTTGAACTTAGTCATAGTATTAAAATGTAACATCCACAAAAAGTTTTAACTGTCAGCAATGTTTATGATATTATTGTGATATTAAAAGATGCACTACCTGTCCAAACTATGGACGGGGGCCAAATGCGGCCCTCAGACACATTTTTGTTGGCCCTCAGGTTCCTGCTAAATTGGTCCAAACAACAAAATGTAGGGGAAATTCTGCTATAATAACCACAATAACACACATTTTGATGAAATACAGACCTAATATTAATGCCCCAAACCTTATTAAAGGAGTGGAGGCTCATCAAAACTACATCAAATTGCAAAATGTCCAATTATTCACTTCTTTGTCATACCGTCTCTGGCCCTCCGCCCGTATACGTTTCAAAATGTGGCCCTCGGTGAAAAAAGTTTGGACACTTCGGCCTTAAGTACAAGAGCAAAAAGCAGCTCTAAAATATTGCAGTTTTCTGACTGAATCCTCTTATTAAAGTACTGCAATAATCTGCTGTGACGGTCGGTGTTTGGAGGAGCTTGTAAATATTCTTCTCATGATGGTGTCTCCGTGCCGACTGGATCCTCGCTGGTCGATCAGACGGCTGGAGAATGATCTGAAGCGGGTCCAGCTCTTTGGCCCTGGTCCTTCAGAGAGGTTCCAGCAGGATGACTGGCTGGAGAGACCTCTGTGTGCTTTGTGCCAAGGTCTTCTGACTGTGGACCACCCAGAGTCCAGCCCACATTAAACACATCTGTATCAGAGCAGAACAGCCCGTCCTGATCAGAGCGGGTTTGTAGAAGGATGATTTAACATCTCTGGTCATGTGTCCACGAGCACCTCTCACTCACACGAGCTGGAGAGTGTTCACAGGAATGCTCCGGAAAAAGAATTTGTGATGCTCAACATTTCCAATAAAAAATAAATCAATCAGATCAAAAATATATTCAACTACTTTTCCACCTTACGTACAAGAAATTTTTGTTGTGCTATTACTTTTAAGTACTTTTATTTCATGTACATGTACAATTACATACATTTTGTGTATAAATTACACAGTTTTTTTTAACGAAAAAACACACAAAAATGTCCTGCATTGGCACGTGAGTGTGACACTTGTGTGACACTTAATAAAGGTGTAAGTCTTTGCTAAAACGACACGTTTGTGTCTTCTTTAAATCTATACAGATATCAGAATCAGAATCAGAATCAGAAAGAGGACTTTATTGCCATTGTCAATGAACAGAATTCACAAACATAGGAACTTGTCTCGGCCTTAAGGTGCAACATAAAACACTGAGCAATAATAAAACAACATATATTCAATCCAAATATTAGGAGTTTACTGCTAGAATCCCGTTTGTTCCTGTGCTGTATTTCTGAGAAAAATACCATTCCAATTGTTTCAAAAATCCTCTAGGAGGTAGGAGTACTTTGGCACGAAGGCGTTACTAGGCATGAAATGCGGATGAGAGAGAAGGGAGGACATGCAGAACATTGTCAGAGTCAGGACTCAAACTCACAACACTGTGGCCGGCTGCACCTGGAGCCTGGCATAGGTGTGCTGATGCCTTAACCACTCCACCACCGGGCAACGCAGAATTGCTTTGTTAAAAAAAGGATTTGTGTATTTTGGACAGTCGACGGCGTTACACATCAAGTACACAGGTCTGGTGTGTCTGCTGCCTTATGTGCTTCGGCTGTTCCTGAGATGATAAGGAGGAGGTCGTTACCCTGGTGACCACAGGAGAGTAGCTTTGGAGGTATCTGGAGATATCTGTGAAGACCTCCACCTTCAAAAGTTCCGGAGTCTTCCTCACATCATCTGGAGTTGGGTTTTGTCTCATTCACACATGTTAAACACACAAACCCTGCACATTTAGGCTTTCAAACTGAAAACACTCCACGTTGTGATGTCATCAAGTGATGATACAGAAAGGCAAGGCACGTTTATTTTAGAGCACAGTTCGACCACAAGGCACTTCAGAGCGCGTCCCCCACGGGAAACCCACCCGACACATGACAAGACACACATCACAAGAGCGTTTAACACATAAAAGAGAGGAAACCATTTCAGTCACATGTCCTGACTCTGGCACCAGCAGGAGGCCGCGTCCGTGTTCAGTCCTGACTCTGGCACCAGCAGGAGGCCGGTCCGTGTTCAAGCCTGACTCTGGCACCAGCAGGAGGCCGGTCCGCGTTCGGTCCTGACTCTGGCACCACAGCAGGAGCCGGTCCATGTTTAGTCCTGACTCTGGCACCAGCAGGAGGCCGGTCCGTGTTGCGTCCTGACTCTGGCACCGGCAGGAGGCCGGTCCGCGTTCAGGCCTGACTCTGGCACCAGCAGGAGGCCAGTCCGTGTTTAGTCTGTACTCTGGCACCAGCAGAGGCCGGTCCGTGTTCAGTCCTGACTCTGGCACCAGCAGGAGGCCGGTCCCGTGTTCAGTCCTGACTCTGGCACCAGCAGGAGCCGGTCCGTGTTCAGTCCTGACTCTGGCACCAGCAGGAGGCCGGTCCGTGTCAGTCCTGACTCTGGCACCAGCAGGAGGCCGGTCCGTGTTCAGTCCTGACTCTGGCACCAGCAGGAGCGGTCCATGTTTAGACCTGACTCTGGCACCAGCAGGACGTCCATGTTCAGTCCTGACTCTGGCACCACAGGAGGCCGGTCCGTTGTCAGCTGACTCTGGCACCAGCAGGAGGCCGGTCCGTGTTCAGTCCTGACTCTGGCACCAGCAGGAGGCCGGTCCGTGTTCTAGGCCTGACTCTGGCACCAGCAGGAGGCCGGTCCGTGTTCAGGCCTGACTCTGGCACCAGCAGGAGGCCGGTCCGTTTTCAGTCCTGACTCTGCACCAGCAGGAGGCCGGTCCGTGTTCAGTCCTGACTCTGGCACCAGCAGAGGCCGGTCCGTGTTCAGCCTGACTCTGGCACCAGCAGGAGGCCGGTCCGTGTTCAGGCCTGACTATGGCACCAGCAGGAGGCCCGGTCCGTGTTCAGTTCCTGACTCTGCACCAGCAGGAGGCCGTCCGTATTCAGTCCTGACTCTGGCACCAGCAGGAGGCCGGGCCGTGTTCATGCCTGACTCTGCACCAGCAGGAGGCCGGTCCTGTTCAGTCCTGACTCTGGCACCAGCAGGAGGCCGTCCGTGTTCAGGCCTGACTCTGGCACCAGCAGGAGGCCGGTCCGTGTTCAGACCTGACTTTGGCACCAGCAGGAGGCCGGTCCGTTTTCAGTCCTGACTCTGGCACCAGCAGGAGGCCGGTCCGTGTTCAGTCCTGACTCTGGCACCAGCAGGAGGCCGGTCCGTGTTCAGGCCTGACTATGGCACCAGCAGGAGGCCGGTCCGTGTTCAGGCCTGACTATGGCACCAGCAGGAGGCACCAGAAGACGTTAAGGACTCTCTATGGCAATCTCAACTGAGAGCTAAAAAACCCTAAAGCTGCCACCTAATGACATCACAAAATGGAACAGAGCATTTTGAGCTTTGCAGATATAATAATCATGCAGTGTTGTTCAAACGTGTGTGAAGGAAATAAAACTCATATATGACACATTCCAACATGATGGAAAGCAAACTTGACCAACTTCAAATGATCTTGGGAAAGCGTGAACAAATCAAAAGTGAACTCTTGTTTGGTGGTCTTTGGTTTGTCTGAGCCGTTGCCGGTGTTCTCTGCTCCTTCTTCACTCTCGTCACTTTGTGCTGATCGTCGAGGCTGCAAACGTCTCAGTCAGGACTTTTCCAGAAGCCTTTTAGACCCACTGAAGGTTTTAGTGTTCAGAACCACTTCACATGCAGATCAAGTCCAGCTCCTTCAGGAGAATACGGCCGTTGTGTCGTTGGGCAAGACATTTAACCTGCTTCGCTCCCAGTGTCTGCACACTTTGAGTGCCTGAAAGGTAGAAAAGCACCATGGAAATGTGTGTCACAAGGCCCCAGCTTTTCTTCAATGGTTTTCACGCTCTGAACTTAGACGCAGGAATAACCTGACCTAACACGCACGTCACAGTGTTGGTAGGTGTATTTACTTTCATTTCATATTACACGTAAGTGTAAAGTACTAAGCACTTATATTTACTTATATTTACAGCATAAATCTCAAGTGTTCAATAAATGATGGTCCCACATTAAACCAGCAGTTCCCAAACCACACGTTTGAACTTAAGCCACATAAATGAATGCACATTTAAAAAAAAACAACATTTGTAATGACAGAATTAGGCTTTATGCATTCATATTTAATCTATTGTGATATTATTTTAGCCTTTTTTTTAATGAAAAGGTCATAATGATGAATTGATATGATATGTACGTATTAAAGTGATCAAAGTAACAATAAGGTGACATCACAACATTCCATCAGCCAATAATATTGAACACGACGGTGGGCAGCTTTCAAATGCAGATTTTTGTACTATAATGAGCTATAATGAGTCTGTAGGTCTAGTCCACATTTGTGGATTCACCTTTGAGATGTTTCATTCAATCCAATCAAACCGTGGCTCTTGGCTCCATCTGAGGTTATGACATCACCACATTCTAGAACGTGAACGAAGCCTATTCTGTTTAACGGACAGATGCAGATTTGTAGACCTGGCTTATGGGTCATATCTCTGTCATTACTGGGCCTATCCACATGAAACAAACACTGGCACAAAGTTCAACATCTGCTCTGTCAGCTGAAAGAAACAAAAGCAAAATATATCTGTCACAAGAGACTCAGATGGTGGTGCCATTTATCAACTTTAACGTTTTGTCAGTTGAAAGGACTTGAAAGACAAAGTCTGTGCAGCCAAAGCCAAACAAATGATGAGAGGGTTCAACATTCCACTTCCCTGTCAGCTCTGCGGAGAGTGGGGCCTTTTGGCACATGCATGTGCAGGAGATGGCACTTTCTCAATGAAGGTATTAGATGGCACAATAACTTTTGAGGGCAATGGCAGAAAGGTTAGAGCAAGACAGACAAAAGAAGAGACAAGTTCAGGGAAAAACATTCACATGCTTTTTGAGCGAGGGAGAACAACCACCATTTGCTGTAGAAAAAGAGGAAGAGCAGTCTTAAGCAAAAGGCTTTGGCCTGAGGAGGCGAGGAAGACCATCCTTATCGAACTCACTGTTCCTCGGGACGAAGGGTGTGATGAGGCCTGGAAGAGGTGTCTCAGGCCTTGATGGATAATTGCTGGGGATAAGGTCGGCACAATCGGTATGGAGAATGTTCACAGCCATTGGAGAAGGAGATCCAGGAGGTTGGGTGAGGCAGCAAAACCGGCCTCCTGCTGGTTGTGGAACAGGAGAGGAGATGATCTGGAGGCCAAGAGGAGGGGATGGGAGGAGAAGAGGAGGGTGTGGCAGTTCAGGGTCGAAACACCCAGTGATCTGATCAATCCTCTCTTCTTGGTCAATGGCTATTTTAACCACAGTCAGAATCAGAATGTGTTTATTTTAAAATTGTAGGGAGATTCTCCGGGTCTCTCCACTGACTCAGCAGACCCAGAATTAGCCTAAGCATAGGACCTAATGACTAACTGTGTCTTTTACCAAATAACCAGAACAATGAGCCGGTTGTCTCTCCACATGACGTGCACATGTGCTAATAAGGAGCTGACCAAGGATCCATTAGATAACCATTACCTTGTCCTTCCTGCCCAAAATAAGACAAATCTTTGTGGGACAATGATCAGCAGAGGATGGTCCCATCCTCCCTGGGGGAGGATATGCTCACAGTCCTCGGAGCAGAAAGGGGAACAGAGGGACCATCTGTAAATGACTGATGAGATCACTCCATTTCAGTGTATTTTTGTATGGTACAGAACTAACCCCAAACTGTCTTAAAATGGGAACATATTCATGTTGTTACAGCTGGATCCGAATTGTGGGCTTAACATTTTTAAAATAAATTCTGTTCCTGATAAGAGTTATACTCCGGGTTAGGGTTCGTTTTTCAGGTTAGTCTTTGGAGTTCTTAAAGTTTTTGTCATCCTTTTTCCTTACTTTTTCTAGGTGTTTTTTTACCCATCGGCAGTAAGTATTTGCAGACGTACTTCTTATCTGGCTTTGTCCAAGTAGTTTAAGACTAACAACCGTGGAACAACGTCTCCGCACCTCAAAGTAAGACCGGCAATTCATGTGAGGAGATCGACTTTGTTCCCACATAGTTGTAGAAGTACCCAAACTCAGTTGATTTCCTGTTAATGTCCCTACAGCCAGATTTTGTCTCCAGCGTAATGTCTGATAAACCCAGTTCATACAAATTTGCTGACACATTTGAGTTATTAGTCCACTGACCCACTGACCTGCCATTTTCTGAGCCAAACTCAATAATGAAACAAGACTCACATATGTGAGTTCATTCGTTTGTATTCATTCTTCCTTAGTCAGAGTGAGCATGCTCAGTTCTGCAGTTACCTGCAGCATTTCCTGTCTGAGCTCATTTGCATAAACACACGCCCTGCAAAACTGTATTTCCAAGTGGGACTCCAGCCCAAAGTCAGTTCCATAAAAACTGCAGAAGATTCTCAGAGCTACGTCACAGATGGAGAAAATGTCAGTGAAGATTCAGAACGGAGTGTTTTTGATGCTCAGAGGGAGAGGACTTTCTATCCAGGATTCATCAAACTAGTGTGACTGAAGCTAAATGTACTCCAGCTGAGTTTGTGATGAGGAACAGTGTTAGATCAGGGTAAAAGCTCAGCTGTGTCAGTTTAGCATCATATGTGTCCTTCCAACATTCTGTATGAGATAAAGCTCCTGCAGTAGAAGTACAAGTCAATCAATCAATCAAAGTTGCTTTATAAAGCATATGCTAAAAGACCACATGGTTTCCCACCCATCCGCCCGAGCTCTAGAAAAGTTCACAGTACTGTTACACTGTACTATCTAGTACTCAAGTAAGTATGGGGTCAGAAAACTACAGATGTCTGTGTGTACATCATTCTGCTGTGTATGTATCATTGTGCTTCGCTGGCTTCAGATGCCTGTTTAATGAAGGGTGAAGCCTCCATTTGACTGTTAAATGTGCCCTCCAGACCAGACGTGGGCCAGACTCTGGTCCTGGTCTGTTGGCAGTCCTGGTGATCAGAGCAGACCTTTGCATGTTCTTCTGCCCGTCCTCTGTATACAGCAGCTCGGGTAAATGCACAAGCAAATCCTCTGCTCTGGTCCCACAAACTGCTTTAAGACATTCATCTCAACATACAAGCTTTCACTTGGAAACAATAGCGATAACAAACACTTCTCAAATAGCGATATATAGATCAATCCTGGAAGTAGAACGTGCTCTCCAAACATTACAATGTTGGACTCAACATTTTGACAGATCTTACTGAAGGATTCATCGAATTCTAAACCTGATTTGTTCATGCTCAGATTCACTTAACTACAGGGACTGTAGGGAAATGTGTCCTCTGAACTGGACCCGTCCTTTGTGCCACTGGGGGACCCTGTCAGGAGCAGTGGTCCAACAGCAGGGGGCATGTTTTGGGTTGATGGGGAAAACTGGAGGAAACTCACCCAGATAAAGGAGAACCATGGACCAGAGTGCTCACCACTCTGCCACCAAATAATACAAAAAAGGAATAACTTGAATTTTTACACCAAATTTCACAAGATCTACTTTCAAGAAGTATATTAAACAGGATTTCCAAAGTCCCCTCTATATATTTGTTGTATCTACTTTGTTGACAGAATGTCCATTTCTCAGATTTATATGTTCCAAATATTTTCCATTTTAGAAATGTTTACATTCAATTTAAATGAAATGTCTTACTTGTAAATGAAAACATTACATGATGAAAAAGTGTGTCCATTAAAAAGGTTGTATATTTAAAAATCTAAAAGCTCTAAACTAGTGACAATAACACATTTGAACAAGTGAATTTGCCTTCGACTGATAATCATTTTAAATAAAGAGGGCATTTGCGTCTTGGCATGCTCTCTCTCTCATTGGAGGAGGGCAGACTCAGGTAAATCCGCTCAAACACAGACCGTGGACAGTGGGGGCCGCACACGCACAAACATGTACTTTAAGATGTAAAACGCGGCATGTTTTATTACAATCCCACTCATATTCACAGAGAAACAAGTGGAATGAGGGACAGAATCTAAAACTCAGAGATACACGTGCAGCTTTATAACCTGCGGGTCAAAGTTCAACACACATCACTACTGGGCACTGAAACTCAGTTCCTCTTTGGCACTAACCAAAAAGGCCCAGGAAGTACTGGTACCAAAAGAAAGGTTTGTTCAGTGCCAACTTTCTGTGTCTTGGCTTTAAATGAGGGAATAAACACACTTGACAGCGCATGTGCCCACAAGTCACAACTGCCCTCTGCACAGGCAGCACTGTGTTTGAACTCCATGTGCCCACACAGCTCAGAGTGGAATCTTACCAGCAAACACACGAGCTGGAGAAACAGCAAGGGCAGAGTCGCTACTTACAGCTCATCATGATCCTCCTCCTGTGCCCAGGTGAACTCATAGTAACAGAGTCACGTCGTCACAACAATCAGCATGTGCAGCGTGTGGGGTCTGGGGAAACAAAAGTGAAACAAGTCCATTTGAGAACCACCTATGTGTAACACAGGTATAGTGCTATGCATATGTTTGCATCATTCTGACTTTTCATTTACACTCACAAAACTGACAGAAAATAGAACTGTTCAGGCACTGGTATAAAAGCAGGTATGGTTAAAGTACTGGAAATGAACACAATCAAACCGTACCCAACCGTACTGTAGTCCTAGCAGCGGACTAACCATGGACCTGCACCACTATTTGAGAAGCCCTGGTCATGCTTTTAAGTCACTCAGTGTGAGACAAAGGAGAGGAGCAAAGCCCTGAGAGAGTGCGAGCTAAGCCCTCAGAGCAGAAGAGCCGCAGAGCCGAGGAGGACTGCACTGTAATCTGCAGCCCAGAAAGACCAAGGCTGTTTGTGATGCTAATACTGTGAGCATGAATATGCAGCTCCAAATTCAGGGGGTTTAACAGGAGACGGAGCAAGGAGCTGCTGCAGGAGGAGCCAGACAACCCGAAAACCCTCGAGAGGATACTGCAAAGAGACGCTGCATCAAGATGCTTCATTAAAAGTATGAACTGATAAACTATTATGTGCATATTTTTATTTTACATTTTGCTCATTGTAAACCACTTTACTGAACTAAAACAGCCTGATAATAGAAACATGTTCATTGACTTCCTGTTCAAAACGGGTTCTCCAAAAGAGCATGCTACACTAGATCCTTCTGATAATCACCATCGTTTATTGGTACATTTACCTCGGGCTTCTCTGACAAACTCCCTGTTATCAGCACGAATTGTGTCATGTTAAAAACCTTTTTCCCAGAAAGATTTGAGACTTTTACATATGTTTTGACCCATGGGCACAAATTAGACTATTTTGAAGATTTGTTGATGTTTTAAATGATCAAAAAGAGTCCAAAATGGGCTTGAAAAACACACTTCCGGGTTCTGAAACTTAGCAATAAATGTTTGAAATTGCATTTTTTCTCTACCATATAAAAAAGAAAAACCTCATTCAACTATTAAACGTGAATAAAATAAAGTGTGTTCATGATGAGAAAACAACACAATGTCATTTCCATCAAGTTCTTTTGAAGAGAATTCTTCTTCACAGTGACAAAAATCAAAAGAAATGGCTTATGTAAAATGTAGGCTATTGTGTATATTTTTTTCTAGAAATAAAAAACTCATGATTTTAGCATGTAAAGTTAAATTAAAAGACACAATAATCTTAAAAAGAGATAAAACATATTGAAAACTACTAAATACAATGTATTTAGTATAGTATAGTATAGTACTATTGTACAGCTAACTGTGAAGATTCAAAAACTGATTTGTTAACATAAAATATGTGTGTAATTTGGTATACAAATACTTTTTATTGTGTGTGATGAAATTATATTTCCTTCTAAAGTTAAAATGTCAAAAAATAGTTTAAAAAATGGTTTGACTTTCCTCCAATAGCAAAGCTATATTTGTCTGAGGTTGAGGACTTACTTCTATCTGCTTTCTGCCCTTTTGTTTTCACCCGAGCTGGTTCTCTTCAGTCCAATCATCTTGCTCAAAAGCGTTCCAGGAGCCAAAGCGAGTCCGACTGCTTTTGGAGCTAGTACTTCTCAGGGTCTGCCTCAAATCCCTGAAACGGGCCTGACTGCGGGGACACTTTGGGACTATCTTGATTGGCTCCAAAGTGAACCTGTGGAAACATGGCCATAAAGTGACATCTGCAGGAAAATTTTTTCATTTGAACATAATCAAAAGCTCCAAAGAGTCCGTTTAGCTTAACGTCCCTTTGATAACGTGAGTTGAGTGAAGCGGGCCGTAATGGAGCCGTTTGCATGTATTACTCACCAGATCATCCCGAGCCTGAAGCACCAGCAGTGGATCAAGGGTAACGCGGCGTGACGAGTGCCCAATCAGAGCCTGGGGATTCTGCGCTCATTTACATAACCCACATCTGAGGTGATGGACTGAGGAGCGCTCAGAGGTGATCGACCAGGCCATCAGCCAAGAGAAGAGAGGGGCCTGTCCTGTAAGGGACAGGTTACCCAAAGGGGTGTTCTACCCCTCACAGTTAAGGCTACACAGACATGATCTGCCCAAACTGTGCATGGAGGTGAGGCCGACTATATCTAGTCGGTACCGCTCGACCTCCTGCACCAGCTCAGCGAGGTGACGTTGCATGTCCCCAGAGTCAGTTTCTGTGTCCGGAGATCCGGTCATCGAGGCCCCCGTCGTGGACTGCCGCCCAGATCTCTCTGGACCAGCCCCTTACGGATCCTCCTGCAGGTGGTGGGTCCACGGGAGGACGGCCCCATGTCACTCCTTTGCACTATGACCAGCCAAGCCAAGACTTGGACCCTGGTAATCCAAGCGACTAAATTGGCCTTCTTTAGTTTATTGAATAATACATTTTTAAATAATATAAATATAAAAGAACATTGAAAAACTAGCTTTTATGAAGATACAAGAGCCTATTTAAAAGGGAAATAACAAGAAACAATAAAGAATACATGATATGTGTCGTTCTTAAAGGTTAATATTTGAGAAAAGACCCATCTAACACAGTACAGTCAGTAGGGTCTAGAGCCCGGGACTGGAGGTGGTCCCTGGTAACAAGTAGAGCAGAGTGTCTTTGTGCAGTGTTTGAGAGTGTTTACCCTGAGGCCCAGAGCCAGAGGAGCTGAGCATGTAGTGAACACCTCTGTCACAGCCGATTACAGGAGCGCGCAGGGAGACACGGAGTTTAGCAGTGACGACATGACCTACATCCTCAGGTATGGGGGGATACAGGAGGATACAGGAGGATACGGGGGGATACGGGAGGATACGGGAGGATACGGGAGGATACAGGAGGATAAGGGAGGATACAAGAGGATACAGGAGGATACGGGAGGATACGGGAGGATAAGGGAGGATACGGGAGGATACGGGAGGATACGGGAGGATACGGGAGGAGGATACGGGAGGATACGGGAGGATACGGGAGGATACGGGAGGGATACGGGAGGATACGGGAGGATACGGGAGGATACGGGAGTACGGGAGGATACGGGAGGATACGGGAGGGAGGATACGGGAGGATACGGGAGGATACGGGAGGATACGGGAGGATACGGGAGGATACGGGAGGATCAGCAAGCACAGAGAACCCATACATCACGACACATCACGACTGCTACAATGTTGATGCTGGGACAAAGTTCATTTTGAGATTTTTTTTACTCATTCTAAAGAAAATGGAATATCTACACATACACTAAAGCAAAAATTAATAACTTGGTAAATTACTTAATTACTTAATTAATTAATTAATTCAATTACTTGACTTTTTCCACATTTTGTTATGTTACAGTTTTATTCCAAAAAGCTCACAGCCTGGTTTGTACTCAAGTACTGACCTCGATTGAATTTAACCTGAAGAGCTACTGGGGCAAGACAGATTTGACTTTATTACAAGGAAAAATGAGTACAGCCCCTTCAATATGTCATTCTGAAAGTCATTGACTACGTTTACGTGCAGTCAATATTCGGTTAGGGTCAATATTCTGGTTTTTGAAACATTCGGAAGAACCCATGTACATGCCTGAGCAAACAGAGTTACTCCTCTACACATGCTAACTGTAATCAATTGGAATCCCGACCCAAACCGCGACGCACGAACAACATCAGGACGCACAGAGAACTTCATAGCACAAATGTGCATATTTTTTCGCTTCTTGTTGTATCCAAAGACAACAGGAAGCAGCAGCACGGCGAATACTGAACAGTCCGGGGCCAGGAGCAGACAGTCTCCAGACAGTCTCCAGACAGTCTCCAGACAGTCTCCAGACAGTCTCCAGACAGTCTCCAGACAGTCTCCAGACAGTCTCCAGACAGTCTCCAGACAGTTTGGATGAAGGTGCGCCGTTTCCTCCTCGCTCAAAAAGTGTGGCGCTGTGTAGTGTTTGGGTTTTCTTAGGTTTACAAGTCCTGTTCTCAAAAGACAAAGATTTTCTGTGAATAGAACTTGAGCAGAACACAATTGAATGTTCCTTTTGATGGGGATATCCCGATCGACGTAAACATGACCAGATATTCAGGTTAGAAGAGGTGGAACTGCTAGTCATGTGACAGCTGCTGGAGCTGGGTTCACACAGTGCTTGCCCTGATGTCCCTCACACTATAACATCAGACCTTCTCCGACCTTCTCTTTGCTTCTTATGGATCCTTGATGATCACCTGATCCTGCATACTGCCACATGCTGTTTATTCACCCCTGAAGCACTCACTGTTCTTTGTAAAACACATTATCCTCTGTTATTTACTTTTGAGACAAAGACACAACACAAACACTGTAAACCAGTCCTGTTGGATTTTGGATTTCTTGATAAGCACAGTTTCTGGTGTCATATGGTGCTGCATATTGACTCCACACTCGTGCTGTGTGTGGTGTACGTTGCGTCGGATTAGCGTCTGCTGTGTGCTGCTGTTTACAGGCTGAACGTGGCAGCATTTAAACACCTGATGTTTGCTCTGTGTGTGATAGCAGCAAATCCCCCTGAGACCAGCCGCGCTCAGGCTCAGCACGGCCGAGTAAGCCCCTGCTCTGTCTGGCTCTGGCTCCTGCAGGCAGAGCTTCTTTCCCTCTGGAAATATCTGCAGCGCCTCGTGCATGGAGCGGGAGCTAATGCATGCCAATGGTTGTAAGTCTTAATGACAAAAATAATACACCAATTTCCAGAATAGACGACTCGTTAAGACGTTAATTTGCTTTTCTATTTCTAAAGATGGGAAAAGTTCTAAGTGTTTAAAGCAGCGGATATCACTCACATGTGTCTGAGTGCTTTTACTTTGACTAAACCACCTCCTGGATTTGCCATATTTTAGGATATTTTGATATTTCTTAATGCAGCTTTCTCCAGTGAAATCGCATTATGTCCCACCTCACTTTTTGTTTTTGTTTACCAACTTGTAAAGGGTCTTTAGCTTGTGTTCACTTTCTTGAATTTGTCAATGTCATAATTTCAAATGGGGGTGGGGCCTATATAATTCTAGAGGAGATTCACTGTTTTGCTTGAAACCTCCAAACTATTGATCCACAAAAGTTTCTCCTTCTCATTATTAGTTTGGTTTTGGCTGCACACACGTGTCATATTAGTCTTGAGTCTTAAAGTCAACAATTGCTTGTGAATAAAGGCCCCACACAAAAAATAAACAAATAATATATTCATAATTATGTTTACAATATAAGTGAGGTGAAAAATAGAACCTACAAATATGATCTGTGCCTGAAGTCTTAAATGAATCAGGACACAGTAACAGTTTGCACAGTTTCCAGTCGTCTCACTGTGGCACCGTTCCCCCCAACGGTCTCCCATCTAAGCAGTAACCAGGCTACAACCCTACTTCAGAGATCTGACAAGCAGCTATGGCCACTTTATACTTGATTTTTGGTGTTTTTAAACGGTTTATACTTTTCTTCAATGGCCCGACCAAACTTTTCCGCCTCTCCTCACTCCCACTCCTTGTGCTGCAGTCGTTTCCCTGCTCAGTGCATCACCTTTACGAGCCGTGATGAGCTCTGTCTCCACTCTGCTAATGGCTGCAAAGTTGATTAAGGTCAGTGGTGTAATGGTCCTCCGCGGCCTTACAGTAAGTAGCCATACGTGTGGTTCTTTGTCTGCTTAAGAGCTCATGTGCTTAGCATCGATCTCACTCACAGTAAGTACAGAAGGGGCAGTAAATCAGCTGGTGCTGGACGGTGAAGCCACTGGCTCGGACACCCCTGAACACCTCAGGTCTCATGATGCTGACAGGTTCAGCTGGGACAGAGCAAGCTCAGTACTCTGTGTGCTCTGAGGTCAAGAGTTCAGGGTGTTAAAAAGATATCAACCACCATCTTTATGGATATAGTTTCAATGTCCTAAAGCTACAGTATGGAAACTTTTCTGGAGAGGGTCCAACATCTGCTTCTCTGCAAGGGTATGTTATTGCTTTGCTTAGAATGTTCCACAGTATGAAAACCAAGTTACAGGTCAGATCTGTGGAGAGGAAGAATGCATATTTTTCGACTGACTTTTAAAATATTCTTAAAAACATTGGTAATGAAAAGTTCCATATTTCTGGCTATATTTCCCGTTTCATAGATCATCTTTAGAATATTTGTGAGAATGTTTTTCTTTGTAACACCACCGTCTCTTGAAGAGCTCACCTATCCGGAAATGGAAACGGCTCACTTTGGCTTGCCCTCTGATCTACTAATCCACAAAATACACAGATGAAAGAAAAAATACACTGTTTTCAGATACAATTAATAGAAACCTTTAAATAAATACAAGATAAGCCATGTTTCCACGTGTTCCCTTTGGAGTGGATTTGTGCGGTCCGAGTGTTGCAGCTGTCTTAAGTGAACCGTAGCGGCCTGTTAAGTGATCCACATTTGACCCTGAGAGGTTCTACCTCTCCAAACAGGCTCTCAATATGCTTTAGATAAGAAAAGAAAATAATCAAACACTGACTTGATCTGTATTTCCACTTACGCTAACATATATGTTGAGCCAACATGCTTGGCAAAACAAAGCTAGCAAAGCACGTTAGCATTAGCTGTTTCCTGTTTATCGACGCACGGCACTCGCTTTGTTAAGAGCCAAATATGATATTTCCAGGTCATAATGCGTCTAACATGATCCAAAGCCAAAGCAAGAGAGGAGAGAAGTAGTTTTAGTTTAGTATTAGTAGTATTTTTGTTCATCCTGAGATCGGCCTAATGATTAGAAAGTATAATTTGGGTACAATTTATTTATTAATTATCATTTTTCATTAAGAAAATATTTATGTTGGGTTGGCGTCACTTGCTAGCAGAGCTGCCCCAGTTGCATTGACTGATGTGTCAAATGCAGATGACAACTATCAGGACAATGTCTTGAATAGAGTTTACAGTTTTAGATATGAAGGATTTTTTGACCAGTAGTCTTTATTAGAGCGAACAGCGCAGCGTGAAATGGGGATGAGAGCCCATGGAGCCTGGCATATGTGCTGCCTCCTTAACCACTCAACCAGCGGGCAGCACATTAAGGTATTTCTAAATGGTTCCAGTGTCCTCTGTAGAAACTTTGCCTAGACATCCTGCAGAGCTCATTCCAGTTGGGAACAAAAGTTCATTGGATGTTCAGATGCATGATTGTTTAGAAGCATGGACCGGCTAAATGGAGCTCTCTCTGCGGCTCTCAGCACTATATAAAATGTAATTACTTCCCTCAAAACTACCCCACTGGCTTATAATTTTGCAACAGTTATCCTAAAAATAAATCACTCTCCTCAAATCAAATAAAACTTCTATAATCTACTGATTTGAGCTTTCACTGGTGTGTAACTATTTCCTCTTTGCAGTGTGTTCCTAGAGACTTTCCCCTCGAAATGCAGCAGCACAAATTGCCCTTCAGCCCCAAGGCAGTCTGGGTGTGATCTGAGGAAGCGGCAGCCGCCCAGGACAAAGACGGTAGCGCTAATCCGGCTCATCCTGCTCATTTAGGGCGGACACAAAGCGCGCGCTGGAAGTGGCACTTTGAATGTGCGCGTAGGCCGGCCAGCTAATCCTCCAGCCGCCATCACAGATCACCGATAACAGGACGCCACCGAGATAAGAAAAAACAAAACATGCTAGCTCTGCACAAACACGCTAGCTTTAAGACCCAAAGTGGGTTAATTGAAAATGGCACTCCTTGTGTCTCCCGTGGCGCTGACATGATAAAGCTGTTATATTTAGATGCGCTCTGCAGCCTGTCGGCACTGGCTCGTATGCCAGTGTGCTTTGAAAGTGATCTGCACAGTTTGTAAGAACGACCTACCATCTTTGAACGCTTTTCTTAGGCGTTTTTTCACAGCGGCTTTAAAAGATAAATGTGATTACACGAGGAATAGTGCTGTTCACGTGAGGCTCCCCGTGGACACGTTCTAAACACGTACATGTGATGGTGATGGTGGCACAGGTGGTCTTTGGTTAAGGTTAAGGTGTACTTTATTGATTAAACATAAGGGAAATTTGACCCATCCTTCAAACTTGTCAGGAGCAGTGGGTGCCTGGGGACCAAGCGTGGGTCGTACTCAGTTTCTCCAAACTCTTCGTTGAATTGTTGGTAATCCCTCATTCGACCAGGAGTGTTCCATTGTAGAAAAGGATTCAGTTGTATCATCTGGACTCTGTTTTAGAAGGGTTAGTCATTCTCAATCTGTGAAACAAGTCTGAGAACTCAGGTTTTATTTTTTTATATATATATATATATATATATATATATATATATATATATATATATATATATATATATATATATATATATATATATATATATATATATATATATATGATAAAACCTGAGTATATATATATATATATATATATATATGACTACAACTGAATCTTTTTCTACAATATTTGTTGAATTGTTGGTTACTCTTATCACCTTGAGTAATTCTATAGTGAAAAATGCTTTAAGTGAACAACTTTATCGACATTGCATTACACGTTCCCTTCAGATAAAGTTGGGTTTTTAATGTATTTATTTGAAATTTCAGACTCTGTGCATTCTTACATTTTTGTCTGTTTGATACATTCACTCAAAAACCCTAAACTGTTACTCAGTATTCAAGTCGAAGTTTCTTTCTTGAGTAATTAGTGGAGTCACTACTTTATACTTCTACTCTCCTCATGGTTCGGCTCTCGACAGGGCCTTTCTGTGCGGTGTTTGCATCTTTCTACCCCATGGTTTACATACAGTATAGACTACATCACTCCTCTGAACCCTCTGCCCTGTTTATTCCCATTAATGCCCATATATTCTGGTTAACAACCATACATTTTCAATTACTTTGAAACATCCCCTAATCTTCTTGGGTTAGGCTTGGTCAGGACTACCTCAGGACAATGTTGTTTAAAGTGGCTGTACCTGGATGTGTGTAGTTGAGAAGACTTAGTTTTGCCCCAGTACAGGGTTAGATTTATTGTAAAAGTATTGTTTAGGGTCAACAGGAGAACGCGGTATGCTTTCTGTGTTTTATTATCTTAGAACCAGGAAGAGCGCTGTTAGCATGCTAGTTTTTGTTAGCTTTACTGGGCTCTGAAAGCAAGTTTTTATTCTTACTATAACCTGTAAGAGTTTTATGTTTTATGCTTGGCTTCTGTGATACAGAGTTAACTTGTGTCTCCCGCTGCAAAGTCATGAGAGTTTTATGGCAAGAAATGCATCAAGTGTCACCGAGCTGCATGTAATCATAAATAATCCAAGCACATCCAGCAGATATGATCCTGCGGTGTGTGTACAACCAGGGACAGGAGCAGTGAAAATACCCCCAAACCCTGCAGCACACGGGACCACAGCGGCTGCCCTTCAGAGAACAAGCCCTTTGTTTTGGAAATGCTCTGCGCTTTATGTTCAGAGCCTCCCTCATGTTCCCACTGTCTATTAAGAATGTATGAGGGAGCCATTACTGCTGGGCTTTTGTTTCCTCTAGAATGCACTAGAATCACCCGACTCTCTCTCTTTCTCTCATTAGTTCATTTGGTTGTTGAATCTATACTGGTTTTACGCCAGTCAAGTTCAAGATTGCAGAATGTATTACTGGGTTCTAAAAAGGAATCCCTCTCACTCACTCATTTGAACACATTGAGGTACCCATTTTAAGCAGTTACAAGTGATGTTTCAAACGTTAGGTTGGGTGAAGGTTAGGTACAATTTATTGTCCCCATAGGGTGATTTGTCCTCTGCATTTGACCCATCACTCAATGCAAAACAAAATATCTTAATTATTTAAGAAGAATTTACAGTTTAGTGCAGCAGAAATCCGCTCTGTTTCTCAGATTTATTCACCCCCTCCTTTTTTTACTCGTAAACTCTGTCTAAATATGTATGTTTTAGACATTAACAGAATATGCATTTCTCTGATTGGTTAATCCACTTGAAAGGATATGGTTCCAGATCAAAACAAGAAATATGCAAGAGGCACCAAAGAGTACATTTTTGATAAAAGAAAATAATCTTTCTTTGAACAGAAATGGTGGATTAAGGTATAATCTACCTTCTGTTTGCAACGCTATACTAAAACTGGCTGAAGATAAAGCCAGTCAAAGACCAATCAGGCACTTAGCAGCTGCAAGGAGGAGACTAGCACAGCACAATAGGGTATAACGATCCGAGAAAAGGTAATCAGTGGTGGGGGAGAGAAAACCAGACGACAATAGTGTAGAACGACTTGAGACTGGGCCACCAAGAAAGACAGAGCAGTTTCAGTTATAACTCCTCCTTCAGGTCAGGACTAATTCAGCACAATGACTTCCAAATGTCAGTCGAAACATCAAAATTTTAAACCGACGCCGTTCTCGATGTCATCAATACACGATATTCTGTCCAAAGTGCAGGGACTATTTAAACATGAGGGTGTACTTTCATGAATCCTCACATTGGTCACTTCTTCCAATTACTTCCCCAACATCCTCACATTTTCAGTGTAAGAGTTGTCCATTTCCTCCACATTTTAGTCGGGGCAGTGGGGGCTTTATCTATTCTGCAACATCTTCTGTCGTCATCACAACCACTCAAGAAGATTTTCTAAACAATAAGTGACTGTTCTCCCCAATAACATGGCACATATTACTGTTGTATGTTGTGTTGCGTGTGTTGGCCCAGTGTGAGCACACATGGACCCAGGCGATGGAGGCGCAGAGATGAGCCCATGAAAATGACAGGAGCCGACTGTCCACAGCCCCAGAGTCATCCCTCCAGCCTGTGCAGCAGCCCTACCCTAACCAGAGCTCCCAGCATGCACTGCTCTGTGGATGGCCGTTTAGCACGCACCACAGCCACAACAACAAACACACACACACACACACACACACACACACGCAAACTAACACCCATCTTGGCTCCCTGTGTCATTACAAACACAACACAGTGTTAGGGTTCGAGTACATTCTGCTGTTCCACTTCCAGCAGAGCAGCAGCACTGATGGCACTCTGAGCTGCAAAGACTTCTGACAGTTTCAACATACTGTGCTTTCATAAGTATTGGACTGAGATTATTGAAATACTGCAGACAGACTATGCAACTACATATTTAGATCATAAAACACCAACAATGGAAACAACAGATGGATACCTGAGGAAGGTACTTTTGGCAGCAGCAAATAAGGCAATAAAAGAAAATGGATGACAGGAACAGAGCCGACTGTCAAGGACTAGACTGGAATAACTTTAGACATTCAAAAACTGAACAAATTTACCAGATGCTGGGACGGATGGGACGGATGGGACGGATGGGACGGATGGGACGGATGGGACGGATGGGACGGATACACGAGGGCACTGACATTTTATTTTCTGGTTTAGTCTATTTCCTTTTGATTTAGTCTTTCCACTCTATGTTCTTGTTCTGTTTGTTTTTGTAATATACAGTATATAAAAAGAAAAGTACACCTTTCATTTAAAACTGTAGACTGTGAGTTCTTTCGTGTATGTATACCAAGAGGAAGTATCTTCAAGTTTGTGGCCAGCTGTGGTTTTGTTGCACACAGGGAAAGGTGGATTCTCGCTCAGATCACAAACATTGGAGAATCTTGCTGTGCAGAGTAAAACTATATATGTTTTTCACCATACCTGAGCCATGGTCGTTTCGTCGTTACATCTGCATGCCAGATTTGTGTTTGGTGGAACATTGGTC
This sequence comes from Chaenogobius annularis, assembly GCA_015082035.1. NCBI lineage: Eukaryota > Metazoa > Chordata > Actinopteri > Gobiiformes > Gobiidae > Chaenogobius > Chaenogobius annularis. Next base: position 51,594 of record BJKM01000805.1, read on the forward strand.
TTCCTGTAGGAAACTAAATCTGACCCTTTTTTCCACACATTGCTGCAAGACTTCTCTGGAACACTGGTTTAGGCGAGACACTGCAGGTGAGCAGGAAAGAATCTTAAATTTAGAGATCAAATTGAAACTTCTATGGTTTACTTACAACATAAAGGAAAAATATGTTTTCAAATTGCCCAAAATCACACATTTGTGGGACATGACCAGTGTTGGATTGCGTTACTTTTGAAAGTAATTTGTTGTAACCTCGTTACTGTCCTGGAAAACTAACGCATCACATTACTGCGCTACTGTGTTAATAAAGTGACGTGTTAGAGTACTCTAGTGTTACCAATAATTAACATTATTGTATAACCTATATCATTTACAGACAATCCCTTGGCATTCCTGAACATAGAAACATAATCATTAAAACATCAAATAAACCAGCAAAGTAAATGCGTTTGACTGAGCTTTATTTCTCTTTTATGTTGACAGATGACTACATCTTGCCATACAAGACGCACGTTTATTTCTCTTTTTTTATTTTTTATTTTTTTATTTACAAATACAAAACAGTAACAATAATGAGGACAACAAGAACAAAAACAGCAAAAGACAGACAACAATACAGACATTATACAAGTAGAGGGACAACAGTCTAAAAACTTCAGAGCGGGGTGATTGTGTGTGTGCGTGTCTGTGCGTGTGTGTCTGTGTGCTTGTATGTTTATTTGTGCATATGTGTGCGTGAGTGTATGTGTGTATGCATTCAAACAGTAAAAATGTGTTACATAATCATTACCGTCACATATATTGTCGTACATGTAGATATAGTCATCTTTTTAAAATAGCAATCATTATATACCACTAACCATTACCATATACATACACATACACATGTATTACATATATATACACACACACACACACACACACACACACACACACACAGTACATATACATACACATATAGATATATAGATATAGATATAACATATATATCTATATACATACATACACATACACATACACATAGGTGTCTGATAATCTCCCCGCATGCATTTCTGCCTTTCTTTTTCTTTTTTCCTCCCCCTGTGTCATGTTTAGTGTCTAAGGTGCATTCAAAGAAAGAGGACACAAACGTCTCCACTTGGGACAGGAATGCTGTCCCAAAGAAACCACCTCTCGTCGGTTCCCTGCCAACCTGAGTGTGTGTTCGGTGTGTGTACATTTCCCTCACATACACTGTTGTGCATTAAAAACACAGGAAATGATGGGGGGGGGTAGTTTTTAGGGACAACAGTTGTGACGACGATAGTAGTGATACAAATGATAAACGTGATAATAGTACAGCCAACAGCAGCAATGATAATGATGATAAACAACAACAAAAATACATGTGTGTGTTATAAGATGTTTTTTTGTGGCAGGGTGGTAGTTGTATGGCAGGGTGGTGGTTGTGTGGCCGATGGTGGTTGTGTGGTTGTGTAGGAGTTGCTCACAGACAAATACATAAAGTTGGTAGATGACTGAGATGTATGAAGAGGAAGATAGGGGAAGGAGAGAAGGGAATCAGAGTTGTAATAGGTCAGAGAGTGTTGGGTGGGGGGGTCGGTTTCAGATGAGTGATTATAGAGGGGGTGAATTTTCTATTGTAATGAAGTGGTGATAACATTTTTCAGTGGTTAATGTGTATGCAGGTTTTCCAGTTCATGAGGATAGTTTTCTTGGCGATGGTTAGAGCTGAAGGAGTGTTTTGAAGTTTATGGTTTTTTCAGTAATTATTGTGAGTCCCCTTAGCAGGCAGAGAGAGGGGGATAATGGGATTTGGCAGCCCACTTATGTGGATAGTGACTGTGTGACCTCTTCCCAAAAGTGTTTGACTGGAGTGCAGTGCCAAATTGCATGGATATGTGTCTTTACTTTTGTGCAATGTGCAATGTGTGCAAATCTCTGATGTGAAACCCATTTTAGCTCATGTAATGTGTATGTGTTCTGTAAGTGTTTTGTATTGTTCATTCATTCATTAATTCATTCATTTTACAGATTTGGTCAGAAGGTTGGCATCAGGATTAATTGAAAGGTCATTTCCCCATTTTATTGTTGGTAGGCATTTAATCTGAGATGCTTTGAAATGATTTTCTATATTTTAGAGAAAAGTTTCTTTGGAGAGGAGATATTAATCAAGTCTGATATTGCAGGCGTGAGTTCCAAATTTGGGGGTCTGACGTTCATTTTTTCCATAACTGATGATTTTATTTGTAGGTATTTTTAAAAATGATTGCTCCTGATGCCAAACTCCTGGACCAAGTGTAGAAATGTTGTAATATCTGTTTTTGTTTTGTTTCAGCCCATGTGGGAAATTGAGTGTTTTTTATTGCTTAAGAAGTCAGGGTTGTTCCAAAGTGGGGTGAAGTTATATGGGGCAAGTGTGGAATTTGTGATTTGGTGAGATTTCCATTAGGCTGTCAGACTAGAGGTTATGGTTATAGCATTAAAGCATGTATGTTGTTTTATTGATTTGGTGAGAAATCAATAAGCCACGACTCCGTAAAACTGATCAAGTTTGTGGACGACACCACCCTCATCGCGCTCATCTCGGACGGGATCAGTCTGTCTACAGGAGGGAGGAGGACCGGCTGGTGTCCTGGTGCAGCGGTAACAACCTGGAGTTCAACGCCCAGAAGACAGTGGAGATGATCGTAGACTTCAGGAAAGTCACATCCCCCCAGCCCCCCCTCATCATGACAGACTCCCCATCACCACCGTGGACTCCTTCCGCTTCCTTGGCACCAACCATCACCCAGTTGGAGCCCTCCATCAGCTCCCTCATCAAGAAGGCCCAGCAGAGGACAAGTTCCTATATACTATACTTTGCATAATGATTGTTTATTTCAACAGTTTATTTTTTGGTAGAATTGTCATCTTTATTGCTGCTATCCTGCCAATTATGGAAAGGGAAGGTTGAGCCATCGAAGTGAGTCTTCTTCTATTGTCTTTAGCTGTGGTATGAAGTTGAGTGTTATCAACTCTGACAGCCTGGAGGAAATCTTGATGCCTAGGTAAGTGATGTGAACATGGCATATAGGTATGGGTGATTGGTGGATGCCACATCTCAATTTGTTTTATGTAGCGGAAGATGGATGATTTATTGCAATTAATTGCATAATCTGAAAATTTTGAAAAAGACTGAATTGTTTTGATTATTTCTTGGATAGATGTTTGAGGTTCTTGTATAAATAGTAGTATAGCATCTGCATAAAGTGAGATTTTATGGGCTGTGTTGGTTTCCATACCTTTGATTGATAGGTTCAGGCGGATAGCTGCTGCCAGGGGTTCAATAAAAATGGTGAATAGAGACAGGAGAGTGGACATCCCTGCCTTGTCCCCTTGTGTAGTGTGAAGCTTTGTGATGTTAGGTCCATTGTTGTGACTGTGGCAGATGGGGATGTGTATAGAATCTTGATCCTAGTTAATAAATGACTCTCCAAGCCAAATCTTTGTAGTGTGCAGCCAAATCTTTGTAGTGTGGTGAATAAAAATTTCCAGTTGACCCTATCGAAAGCTTTTTCTGTGTCTAATGTGGCTATGAGTGTGTCTATCATAGTATATTATATCATCTGTGGGTGTTGTTGGATGCGTGTCTTCCTTTTATAAAGCCGGTCTGATCGGGATGAATGATATGTGGTGTAATTTTTTCAATTCAATGAGATAGTGCTTTACTGATCATTTTTATGTCATCATTTATAAGTGAGATGGGACGGTAATTAGATGTGAGTGTGTAGTCTTTGTTGGGTTTAGGGTGATATTAGGGCTGTGTTCATGTGAGATGGGAATGCAGCGTTTTGTCTTATTTCTGTTATTGTTCTAGTGAATAGTTGGAATAAGGTTGACCAAAAATGTTTATAGAACTCAGCAGCGAATTCATCCGGTCCTGGGGCTTTATTATTTTGCATTTGATTCAGTGCGGAGTGTAGTTCTTTTTCGGTGATTGGTGTTTCGAGAGTGTTGACTTGTTCTGGGTTGAGTTTCAGTAGGAGAGTATTATCGAGGAATTGGTTTATGTCTTCTTGATTTGGGTCCAGATCAGATGAGTATAATTTTGAGTAGTGTTCTTGAAAAATTTTGTTTATCTCGTGAGGTGAATTGGTTAGCTTCCCCGGTGAGTTCCTGATAGAGGTCATAGCTGTTTTTTCTTTATTTCTTTTGACTTGATTAGTCAAATATTTTCTGGATTTATTGCTGTGGTGAAGTCTGTGAATAAGGAATTGGTTTATTTTGTTTATTATTTCACTAAGCAGGAATTTATATGGTCTTATTTCTTTACGGATGGTTTCTGATGGATTATTTGTGTAAGATTTCTAATTATTTTATTTTTTCTTCCAGTTAGTCCACGTTTATTTCTCTTTGGCGTGAGGACAAGACTCACAGTCACTAGGTACGCAGTGCACATGCTCACAACATGCCGAGCTCTGGGATTGTGGTGAGGAAATGAAACCGAACCAACACTAACGCGTTACTGAGTTGAAAAAGTAATTTGGGGAGTACTGGATTACATGGGTGCACAAAATTAAAGCGTTACGTTTCTGTTACTCTTAAAAAGTTATTTGAGTACTCATGTTACCAGCTAATGCGTCACTCCCAACTGGACATGAATAGAGCAAAACAGGACTAAAATAGGTCCAAACCAGGTCTAAAATATGTCTAAAACAGGATTCAAACAGGACTAAAGCAGGACTATTTCAAGTCTAAAACAGGATTATTTCAGGTCAAAAACAGGATTATTTCAGGTCAAAAGCAGGACTATTTCAGGTCTAAACAGGTCTAAAACAGGACTATTTTGGTCTAAAAAATAGGACTATTTCAGATTTAAAACAGGATTATTTCAGGTCCAAACAGGACTATTACAAGACTAGAACAGGATCATTTCAGGACTAAAACAGGTCTAAAACAGGTCTAAAACAGGTCTAAAACAGGTCTAAAACAGGTCTAAAACAGGTCTAAAACAGGACTATTTCAGGTCTAAACTGGGACCCAAGACATCCCCCACGCACACACCATTCCTGTGTAGATGTAGATAAAAGTTGCATCCTCGCTGCAGTCTGATGAACTTCCTAAGAAGTGGAAGCATAACGCAGGCTAAACTAACTTTGAATCGAGTTAGCCGCACGAGCCCGCAGCACTGACGGAAACACATTAGCAGAAGCAGAATGTTCTCAAGTCTGCATGGATATTGGAAACAGATGAGGTTGGAGCACAGAGTCACAAGCTCGTTGGCAGTGCAAATTGTTGAGATTGTGATGAAGCTGGTTTTGTCCATGCAGTTTGATGAATATATCTGTATTCTGTGTTTCTGTGTCATTTAGTTCAGATGTGATACAGTGAAAAGGATGAAGAAGATGAAGAGGATCTGCAGCTTGCTCATCAGTGTTTCAAACTGTCAACAATTAGACTTCAAAAACTGGAGCAATAAATGGGAGTATTTCCTACATGAAATGCATTTAATTTAAGTCTGCTTTTTTAATGTTTTAGATATGTAAAAAAAAAAGGAAAATAAATGTCAGGTTTGATTGAAAAAAGAATAAAAAAGGATGTTTTGGATCAAAACTACTTTAAGAGAGAGTTAACTCACATTGATAAATGTGTAGGACAAAATCAAAAGATAGGAAAGTGTCCCGAAATAAAGGAACGTAGAGACTGCCTTTGCTCCATGGCTGCTGCAGAGAAGTGTCCCCTGCTGAGCCCGTCACATGTAGCAGGAGGCGGGCCGGGTGCAGATGAGCTGAACCAGCCTCAGCCTGAATAAAGATGTGCGCTTTGAATCCCCAGTGGAGGGGGCGGGCCTGTGTCACCAGGGGTACACAGCAGTAAACATGGCACAGTGCTGTCATTCAGAATATTATAAACAGTGATTTCATTTCAGTTGGACTGGCTTTGGCAACTCTGTCCACAACAATGTAGAAAAACTGGAGCTCAAACAGCAAAGAAGAAAGGCTATCATACTTTAGTTGAAAAAGCTTTCCAAAGTACTCATATATAACTCCTCCCTTAGGGCTGTATAAACTCCGTCGCAGGCTCTTTAGATTGAAAATGTCTTGGTAGTTGAAACGTCTTGATTTCCAGTGTCCAGAGTTGTCCAGAGGCCTCATTTAAAAAGGGTTCCTGAACAAGAGCATGAATGCAGATGTGTTTGGTCTTTAAACCAAGCCCAACTCATGTGCTGGGTTTGTGTTGAGCCTTCTCTCACGTTGGATGGTGGTTTCATAGATCCAGTCACAGGTTCAGAAGGATCTGCTTGGCCTTGGCTCACAACAGTAGATGGATGTGTTCAAGAACATGTGAATGATGAGCTGATGTGAATGTAATCATTTAATACAATAAACTTGTAAATGAAGGGAGAAATGCAGGATCTCTTCACTTCTGCACCAGAGCTCATGGCCTATTCCCTAAACTTTTCTCCGGATTATTGACCACAGCAACCTGAGCCGGACACAGCCTGAGCCGACCACAGCAGCCTGAGCCGAACCACAGCAGCCTGAGCCGAACCACAGCAGCTGAGCCAGACCAAAGTGAACCAGTGGAACATGGCTAAGATGTTTTCAGATGCAGCAGGAGAAACACACTTTAAACCTTGAAATGACTGTTATAGTTCTGTTCATATCTCCTACTGCACATAAACACATGGACTCTGGATCCTGGCCCGCCCCTCCACACTGCATTAGCATACATGTGTTTAAACATGGATGAAGTCATGCTGCAGCGTGGGACTTACCTGTGACACATACACACACCACACGCCCTAAACACACACACACACACACACACACACACAGTACACACACCACACCCTAACACACACACTCTACACACACACCACACACACACACACACACACACACCCCTAACACACACAACACACACACACCCCTAACATACACACACCCTTAACACCCCTCACAACAGCACACCACACACACACACACACACACACACTCACACAGTCACCCGCCCTAACACAAGCTTGTAGTCCCTGTGTCCTGGGGGACTATGCTAATAGAATATTATTGTGCTACTTCTGTGTTTTTAAATGAAACCTATTTTTTGGAGGCTTTTCATGTGCAAATGAATGCGCCACAACACAACATGAAGCTGGTTCAAAAATGAGCGCAGTGATCAGGAGGAGCAGAGGAGAAAAACAGCACAACTTTAGAGGGACTTTGGAGGAGGAAAATGGGTCAGATTCATTTTGAACAGCGTGGGGTTGGTCGGGGACTCCTGGTGATAGCCACAGCGTCAGTGTTTGTGAAGTTTAGTCTGTGGGGCAGGGGCAGCGATTAACTTGTGGACTGCGCTTTACAAATAAAGTTGGATTGGATTTAAATAGAAATACAACTTGGAGAGGGTAAATGAAATAAAGGAAAAATGATTATATTATGGTAAAATGCTCCCTCTCTCTCTTTTATTTCATAACACAAACAAACAGAACAAAACCAGAGAGTGAATGGCAAAATCAAAGAAAAATCCAGAAAATAAAACATTATTCCGGCATATGTCCCCTCCTTTATCTGTCCCATCTCAGTGTCTTTATTTACTTGTCCATGTTCAAGTTCAATATAAAAGTCAGTTTTTCAATTTTGCCCATGTGTTGATCCTTGTCATCCATTTTTTTGTTATTGCCTTTTTGCCGCATCCCAAAGTACACTCCGCACGTATCCATCTATCATCATCATCATCACTCGAGTCCTACAACCAAGATATATTGGACCTCATTCAAGAATATTGTTGTAGAAAATGTTTCCAGTTCCACTTTAAGAACATGCTGAGAAAGCTCTGTGCCAGATTCTCTACGCGCTCTGAAGAAGCCAAATTCCTTCTGAAATGAGAGTTGTAGTGAGCCATAGTGCCTCAGCAGAAGTGTCCGACCACATGAACCTTAAAACATGAAGCTACATTACATTACACTTCTGATAATGTGAATGCATTCATTTCGTTTACATGTGCTGTGACACACTGAGACAGATTGAGGATCTTGCAGACCCTGGCTCCTAGATAATGAGGCCCCTATCTGAGGTTTTAAAACCAATTCCCATCCAAACTAAACAAAAGTTCTTCTAACAAAACACAGCAGACTTCACCAAAACAAAACCTACACATTCAAATGAAAAATGTGTAATGTGGTGCATTTTAGAGCCCACATTTAAATGTGGAATTTGTCTAACCCTGATGCCAACAGTTACTCAAGGCTAAACTTTCAAAACATTGAAAATTGTTCCGTACTCCTTGAGGCCCCCTGCTGGCCGAGGCCCTAAACTGCAGCCTATGTAGCCTACTATAAAACGACGTGATGACACGTATCATGAGTGAGTGGGTGGGGCCAAACTCAACGCTCTGCTGGAGTACACAACGACACGCCAGCATCTCTACAAACAAAAGTCTATATTAGCGCCAAACGCGATTAGTGTGAGAATACTGAGGGTAAACTGTCTGACGAGCTTGGACGCATACCGAAGTGGAAAAGCTGGAAACATGTCCAAAACGAGGCTCTGGAGGCCACCATAGAAGTATTGGAGGTCAGAGGTCAGCGAAGCGCATCTGATGTGCTAATATAGCAAATGAAGTGCCAGTTTGCCACTGGTTAACCATGGAGCGGATTGTTATAGTCCGGAAGTGTCTCCACTGTCTTAAATGAAGCGTGCTGGCCTGTTTAAGCCATCCAAAGTGGACCTTGAGAGGTACTAACTTCCAAAGCGCTCTGGCTCTACTTGGTCTTACAGACCACTTTAGCGTGGGATGATTGGATAACGCAGACTCAAAACAAGACAGCAAAAGGCAGATAGAAACAAAAGAATAATGTCTCACCAAACTCTGACTTGATAAAGTGCTGTATTTCCACTGATGCTAACTTATATGTTGAGCCACATGGTTAGCAAAACAAAGCTAGCAAAGCACGTTAGCATCAGCCGTTTCCTGTTTATCAACGCACGGCCCTCGCTTTGTCAAGAGCCAAAATATAACATTTCCAGGTCATAATGCGTCTAACATTATAAGCCAAAGCACTCCATAAAGAGAGGGTCAAACGCGGCGTAGAGGCTTTGCAGAGAAGTCAAAGAAATGAGGAAAAAGCTGTTCCTGTTTACCCTAGCCTAAGCCACGTCACACGCAACTGGGGGCAGCTCTCGCACAGAAGTTGATACATCGTCTTATGTAGTGACTGTTTGGTTTCAGTCCTTTCTGTTTCATTTGCTATGGAACGTACCTGAACGACTGAGGGATTACACAATCTAATTTGGTATTGAAACTTGATTCATAAATAAGACGAATTGGACCTCTTTTTAATAGTTGCGAATGGTCTTTGAAAAATTTTAGTATTTGCATTTGAAAATTGTATTGTCTAAAAAATAAATGGTATACATGTGGTATCGAGTCTTTCTTTTCCTTGCCTTCTAAATACACCCAAATTCAGAACCACCACTGAATTTCTCTTTTTAGATTCAGATTGGCCATGCCAGACTATATTACCATAAACCAAATAATTGCATTTACCTCACCTTGAGAGCGGGGTCCTGGTGCTGGGGCCAGATAGCTCCAGAATATGGCATTAAGCTGCTTAGTTTGTCAGAAAGGCTTAAAGTCAGAAGTGTTTGACTCAGAGTCTCCTGTACAGAGTCTTAAGACCTGCACGGAAATGAGAAATCACTCACATGTTTGGAAACCCAGCAGGATCTAGGGCAGGAGAAAAGTCCTTATCAGATCTTTTGTTGAGACTCAAATTGGGAGAACACAAGTTTCAGAAGTATTGACAGGCTAGTTTTTGTAGACTGCATCCAAAATCCTGATGCACTTCAGGAAGTGTTTCCTGAAGTTTGTAATGAGTTTAAAAAAAAGAAAAGTATTTGGGGAAACAACTTCTCAAATAAAAGTAACTAGGGTTATCAAAAGTACATAAAAGAAAAATCAGATAATCAACATTGAAACTAATATCGAAACTAGATAAAAAAAATTAAAAAACGCTTTAACAATTATATTTGCATAACATAAAGTACTGTAAATCGTTGTGGCACTGAGAATCGAGTCTATTCCATAGTATCAAAATTGTGGTTCAGCAGAAATGTTAGTAATTTGACACTAAGGCCTCATTTGTTTAACCTTTGTAAAATTGAAATGACCCCACGACCTCTGTGTTTTTGTGAGCATTCGCACGGGATTAAAAATGTCAGTAATTCACTTGTTTTAGGGACTTTAGTCTGGAAATGGTGGACTGTTTAATATACTGAAAGATGACAAGAACCTTTTAATTCATTCATATTGCTAGCATGTCTTCTATTTTCTACAACTTTAGGTTTGTTTTTAGCAATATGTACCAGTACTGTAGCGCCAAAAGTCATTTTTTACCACGTTATTATGATCAGAGGTCAGAATCACACGATCAGATTTCTTTTAATTAACACCTCCTCAAAGACCCTCGGTACTGCTCGGGCCTCTGTTACCACGACAACAGGTTTGAACTTCAGTCAGGTCTTTCCCGCAGCTTGTTTTGTGTGTTTTACTTTTTAATTGTCAAAAAAATAAAAAACAATAATATAAGAGAATGGTCTGTGGTAAAATAATATTATTCATTTGGTTCAATTCTGGACCTAAACTGGATTGTAGAGACTAAACAGCCCAAATCACAGACATGAGTATCACACAGGACTAGAACTAGACCTCTGAGTTACCTGAAATACAGTAGGTCCAATTTGGGGGACACTTTCACTGACTATTCACACAGGATGAGAAACACACACGACGTTTGTGATTATTATTAAGAAACATAAATGTTGAAATCATTTGAAGGCACTTACCTGGTTTTTACTTAAAACATGTAATTGTGTTTGCATAGGTCCAATGCAGTTTGAGCATCCTAAATATTCGCCGTGGTGAGTGGCAAGAGCTTTTCACCACTTTCGGAGTCACGGTGAAGCTAACAAACATTAGCATGCTAGTAGCGCACTAGCGCTACTAGCATGCTAAGTTCCACTAGTTCCACAACTAATACCTACCATACTGTGAACAAGTTTAAATGATTACTGTGACAGTTTAAATGATTGTTTAAACTGTCAGAAAAGTGTCAGTTAAGTGTAAACTGTCTGTGTTTTCAGTGTCACGTCGCACATTGATGACATCACCGAGGGATTCTGTTTTAGAACTCAGCACTACTTCCTTTTATTTTTCAAAAAGTCTTCACAAACTGCAATTTAACTGAAGTAAAACTATGATAAATATTTACCACCAACCTAAGTCAATGGGAAAAACAGGAGAACCTTCACATGGACTTTAAGTATGAGCAGTACACTATATCACCACAGTACTAAAGGTTACTCCTCATTCCTATTAGAACATATTAAAGGTCCTATTAAGAAGGCTTATTATTGATATTTTTCTATAGTTTATAATAAAATGTAAATGGAAAAGAGCTAAAAATCCAGGGATAATTTTACCCAAGAAAAAGCTTGACTTGAGGCATTTTTAAAATAGATTTTTTTGTATGAGAAAACATAACTACACGATAAAAATCTTGAATAAATCAGTGAGGCAGATTAGAAGTGCTTTAATATGTGTTAAATGTGTGGGTTTAAGACCTGCTTCACACATCCAAGTGAGGCCTGCCATCCTGTCCCGTCCTGTCTTATCCTGTCCTGTCTTCGTCCTGCCTTTGTCCTGTCTTCATCCTGTCTTCATCCTGTCTTCGTCCTGTCTTCGTCCTGTCTTCGTCCTGTCTTCGTTGCTTCGTACTGTTCTTCGTCCGTCCCTTACGGCCTGTCCCGTCCTGCCTTATCCTGTCCCGTCCCATGCTGTCTTCGTCCTGTCCCATCCTTCCCGTCCTGCCTTATCCTGTCCTGTCCCCCCCGTCCCGTCCTGTCTTCATCCTGTCCCGCTTTTGCTCCTTCACGGTTGGAGGCTGTCACGGTAAGACCTAATTGAATTTCCAAAAATAAAGGGTGCATATTACAATACCCTGAAGTCATCAAATCATATATTAGAGATTATGACAAAGCACGTACAAATATAACCTCACCAATGACTGGTCCGGCACGTTCTGCTCGGTCCAAAGACTTTGGTCAAGGTTGGCAGTTCAAATAAGGACGACTCAATAACCAATTTTATTTTTTTAATTCACTTGCGTATTTTCAGCCTAAAATTAATTTGGTAAAGATGGGACATTAAAATAAATCTATGAATAAAGTACAAAGCCTTTAAGGATCACAACACTGACTAAATAATAATGAATGAAATGAACAATTAGAAGAATGGTAATGATGAATCTGATGAATCTGATGATTTAACATGCTGAACTCATTTCACTTGTTTTAATCTGTTTGATTGTAATGGTTGTCCAATGGAAATGAGAACGTCTCCCTTTGTTTGTGTCTTTGTTCCCGAGGCTCCACACGACGTCCCAGACCAACTGTTGTTTGTCCCTGAGACAAAACGCCTTGTTTGTACACTGTAAAAACAAGCGTCTGCTGTAGACACTTGTTAGACCAAGGCCTTATTTCAAGGGTGTAATCTGCCAGTGGAAGAAGACTTGTTATTTTTATTCTAAGCAAAATTCTGTGTACAAAAATACATTAAGACAATTAAGATGTTTCTAAAACATCACAGCCTCATGAAATATTTGGTGTCAAGTACAAGATTAGACTAAATCTGGACTACAGCAGGTCTAACATGGGCTAACCAAACTTGGACTAAATCATAACCGAACCATGAAAACCAGATCCTAACTGGGAAAATTCCAAACATGAATAAACTCATGTTGTCAAATTAGAAGTCTAGATTTGCACTTTAAATACCACCAGTCGAAACCATCCGCACAACGCTTTGAGAACCACAACATTTGCCAAACTCCATAAATCCAAGTCATTCCTTCTTTTTCTACTCTCTTTTTTGCAGTGTAATTCTCCTTTTCTCGCCTTACGTTCCTAAAACAAAGACGTCTGAGTGAAAGTAGGCCGGGCAGGAGGACACAGGGCGGCGGTCGCAGAAGACGCAGAGGACACGCAGGACATGCAGGACACACGCATACGTTTGCATACTAATGAGGTCACGTGTCTGGTCCTTGAGACAGAGAGGGTCGTTTTGTTTGCGCAGACATTAACATGGCTGGGTAGGAACCAGGCACCGCAGAGGAGGAAGAGGAGGGAAAATAGGTTGGTGCGATGCCCTCTCCCAAGTTCACCCACAAGTGCCCTCCCCCGCGCATCAGCCTCTATTAACTTGTTTTGCTCACTCTTCCGTACCGACTCGTCTCATTGGCTTGGATGTCCGTTAGCGGGGGTCACCACACACCGGCGTTGCTCATAGCAGACATGTCCGCCTCTCCTCTAATGATGAAGGAGCAGTTATTGAGGTTGTAATGTCTTCCTCGTGACCCTCGGCGCGTGGAGAGAACACTGTGCTCAGGCTGTAACAACGCAATCAAGAGATTTGAACCTGAAATGATATTAATAAAATTGTATTTGATTGAGCTCCTGATTGTTTGGAGACTCAAAGACTATTTGCCCGGTGTTATTCATTCATTCCACACCTGGTGATGGTATGCTTCTATTGTAGCCACAGCTGCCCTGAGGCAGACTGATGGAAATGAAGCCTTCCACCAACACAACAAGCCATGTTTCGATGAGCCCTGGCCCCCAGACCGGTTAACTTTTGAGTGCTTTGGGCTGGTTCTCTTAATGTTGGACTGTGTCTCCATGTCCAGGTCTGCCTCTGCAGAGCTTAACTCATGTTTTCTAAAGAAATAAAAGGAATTGAAGCTGAATGATACTTTTTAATGATGCAATTCACTTACGACGTTTAGTAATTCTAAGTTTGTGTGTGTGAGGGGTGTGGCTAAAGCTACCGTAAACAGGAACAGTTTTGCCTCACTTATTTCCCTTTTCTGCAAAGCCTCTACGCCGCGTTTGAACCTCCCTTTATGTAACGTATAATGCTTTTAATCATATTTTAACGTTGTTCCCTCATCAAAAACTTACCCGGAGTATTAATTTCGCTTCATTCATCCTGTTTAATAAGTCTTGTCCCTCTGAGCCTTCCACGTGTGATAAAGGTCGAGATGTGGAGGTCTCCTGTTTTTAAGTCCTTACAGAGACTAGAGGACTGGGTGGGCATCATTGGCACTGCCCTAAACTGGTTAAAGTCCTATCTGGAAGACAGGAAGTTCTTTGTCGAAATTGGTAACTGTGTCTCAGACCAGATGCCCCTGACCTGTGTGGGTACCCCAAGGGTCAATCCTGGGACCCCTTCTATTCATCTAGTTGATACGCAGCGAGAATGTACCTGTCACAATTATGCAGACGACACTCAGAATCTATGTTTCACTGACGGCAGGTGAATATGGACCAGTGGATTCACTCTGTCACTGCATCCAACAGATCAGTGTGTGGATGCAAAACAACTTTCTCCAGCTGAACTCAGACAAGACTGAAATCATCGTCTTTTGGCCCACAGAAACAAAGAGAAAGTGTTAGCAGTCACCTCCAGAGTCTCGCTCTAAAACCTACAAATCAAGATTAGAAATCTGGGAGGTAATAATGGACTCAGACTTTGAACTTTTAACAGCCACGTCAGATCAATCACATCAGCAGCCTTTTACCATCTAAAAAACATTGCCAAAATCAAAAGTATAGTGTCTAAACCAGACCTGGAGAGACTTATCCAATGCGTTTGTCTCTAGTAGATTAGACTACTGTAACGGCCTGCTCACTGGCCTCTCCAAACGAGCTGTAAAACAGCTGCAGTACATCCAGAACGCTGCTGCTCGGGTCCTGACTAGAACCAGGAAGTACGATCACATTAGTCCTGTGCTCAGGTCTCTGCACTGGCCCCCTGTGGCTCAGAGAATAGACTTCAAAGCAGCTCTGCTTGTTATACAAGTCTCTCCATGGCCTAGCACCAAAGTACATCTCGGACATGTTAGTGCCATATGAACCATCTCGGACTCTGAGGACCTCAGGGACCGGCCTCCTGCTGGTGCCCAGAGTCAAGGACTAAACATGGGGAATCTGCGTTTCAGTTTTATGCAGCTAAAATCTGGAACAAGTCTTTCCTGAAGGATCGTGAGACAGGCCTCTACTCTGGCAATTGTTCAAATCTAAGCTAAAAACTGTTTTGTTTGGTTGTGCATATGACTGAGAATGATTTTATTTGCACTCTTCTCTTTTATGTCTTGAACTATTTGACAGATAGCCTGAAAATGGCACATTTAAATTAAGCTTTTGTGATTTCTGCCATGTCTTTGTGATTTGAATGCATGTTTTTCCTGTTGTGTGAAGCACTTTGAATTGCCTTGTGTACGAACTTGTGCTCTTCAAATAAACTTGCCTTGCCTATAGAAACACTCACCAGACTCATTCTGGAAAAAATAAAAATAAAATAGCAATCCAATTGCTTTTGAAATAAAATGAGCAGAGCAGCATTCGATTGCATTTAGATGGAGTAATCAATAATGAGTTATCAGATTCCTTTTACACTGTAGTCTGAGTTACACTGGCAGGGAACAGGAGATGGAGCGGAGGAGATCAAAGGAGATGAACTAGATCTCACTGCTGATTCTCAACAGAAAACATGGATTCAGTGGACTTCAGCCTGTGCAGGGCAGAGAACAGAACTGTGCTGTTGCGGAAAAGACCAATTCTACTTTTTACGAGTCACATGCTGCCCATCCTGCCAGCTTCTGCTATCAGCACCAGAAAATGAGATTATGGACAAGTATTTTCAGTCACAAGCTTGTGGCACGTGACTGTGTGCTCTCACATTTTTAAAGTGGCATTACAGACTGTGCACAAGGTCACACGGCTCCAGACCTAAACCAGGACCAGGACCTTTCTCCCAATAAAAACACAAGATGTACATGTTTCCTGTCTAATCTATAACAGCTCTTTTCTCAGCACTAGGCATGTTTTGGAGTGTAACGTGTAAAAACAAATCACCTTTATTTGGCTAGTAAATTAGTGGACGACATTTCAATAATCGATAAATTAACACATTATAGATTATGTTCTTAACAGATAACAGATTATGTTCTTTCTCAGTTATTCTTGGAGGTGGAAAGTAACTAGTAACAAATTAGTCACTCTAATTGAGTACATTTTTTAGGTAATTGAACTTTATTTTAGTACATTTTTAAACTAGTACTTGTAGTGGAGTATAATTCAGGAATTTAATTGCAATTAGTTAAATTTAAAAAGCATATGGTAACTCGTCCCTGTGTCTAACCCTAACATCTGACATCTAACATCTAAGCTCTCATAACCTTTCGCTTTTTGGATTTTTGTGTGAAACAACCTAATTCAGCTTTTAAGCAGTTAAATGACTCATGTTGTGTCTGTTTCTTTACTTGTTGTGTAGGCGTGTGCGTCTTGTCTGTAACTGAGGCAGAAGACATGAACATACCTTGCTGTACCGAAAACAAAGTCTTCAAAACTTGTTGTGGCCGTTATTAAATAATTCTGATGAACTCACGTGTTTGAAACGGATTTGTCCTTTATGTGTCTTTGAGGCTCAGAGTCTTTACTGCAGACTTAGAGGCTTTTCATAAATGTTCTGATTCTGATAAAAGACTGATCTGAAGGACTCACCGCTCTGAGCAGTGTTTTTACTTATTCCAAGTCACAAAGACACAAAGTTATTCTGTTCTCTCTGTTCTTCTCCTCTGTGCTCCTCCTCCTTACTCATCTTCTCTTCTCCTTCCCTGTCTCCTTCTCTATTCCTCTCTTCATCCTCTGTTCCTTATCTTCGCTCCTTTTCTTAATTGCATGGTAGTTAACGAACTCTGATGCAATTAGAAGAAATAGGCCGGCTGATGTCATGTTCTTCTGCTGCCCGCTGTTCACCAGACATCTGTGAGATGAAGAGTGAAGGCCCCTCTTCTTCTGCTCTCTCTGTTCTCCTCTACTGTTCTCTTTCTGCAGGATTATGCTTTCTCTCTTCTCCAGAGAAGCTCAGTCTGCAGCAGGTCATAGAATCATACGTCTGCGAAGTGACGACGGGACATCATTTCAAACATCAGCTTTAAGTGCAAACACAAACATCTCATGTACTCTGAACATTTGGGTTTCAGACATGAGGAACGGCGCAGCACAAACACATTTATGCCATATTTATACCAAATGCAAAGTACTTTTCCTTGTAGTGTGAGGATATTTTTGACATGTTAGTTCAAGTCTTAGCTTTGACCAAACAAAAACAGAAAAGAAACATTGAATAGATGCATTCGCTTCGGTTCACCAAAACTCAGTTCATTCTTTATCCAGACGACTACATTTGACCCATTCAGAAGGAATTTTTAAACGGGTAATACAATCCTTTGACCTTTTACCTAACTTTTTAGCAGATAGAAAGGCTCAAATGATAGCATTTTGCTGTTGTTTTATTTATTTTTCATCATTTTCTTTCTATTGCAGCAAAGAAACCGAATTACCCTGTTAACGAGCGTGCATCTCCACAAACCTGACTCGTACTTTGCCTGGAGGCGCCTCCTCCTGCCTGTTTCCATGGAGATGTTGTTCCTTTAGCTATAATAATCCACTGTATGACATAAACTGTATCTATGTTGTTGCTGCGCCTTTATTCTGGTGGCACAAAGAGTCTAATCTGACCAAACTCCGGGACGTCCTGGAGGCACAAACGTCACAAACACTCCAGCTTCTCTGTTCCTGGCTTGACGTGCTTCTGTTCTGCATTCTCCCGTGATTATTTAAAGCGATTAGTAAGATTTATCCTGTCAATTTGTGTCCGCTCAGATGTCAGGGCTGGATAGAGATACTCTTACCCATACCTCTTGCCAAATGTTCTGCTGCTGAAAACCTTTTACAAACTGTATTCACGTCTCAGAATGCACCAACATGTGTCTGTAAAGGTCTTGTTGAGGGGCAGTTTTGCACAGAACCTGAATGAACCATCAAATAAACCACAAAATTACAAAAATATCAATTTATGTATATTACGCTGTCTCTCATTTTTATTCATTTTAATTAGTGACCATTTAAACGATATTCAGTGATGGTAAGAAGTACTCAGTACTCAGTTACTTTCCTTTCAGCATACTTTCCTGCTTCCGAAGAGTGCAGACGCTTTCCTGCTAACTCCAGCTTGCTATAGCTGCTTTCCTTATTTATTTTGCTTTTTAATCAGTTTTTGTCTTCCAAACATTTTTAATTAGGACTTTTTTTTTAAGTAAACCAAAGTTCAGGGCATTAAAAATGCTATCAATCCCACAATGCAAAAAATAACCCTCAAACCACCTACACACTTAGAGCTGACTCACTTTGCACCTGTAACTGACAAAACTGTCGCATGAGGATCATACACCAGCCTGAGTTCATCTACATGCTGCCTCCATGTGTACCATCCAGATTTCTAAAGTCTGTGCTGAACAGTTTGTTAGCACCACTCACTCAAATAGTTAATATGGCACTTCAATCTGGAACATTCCCAATTTCTTTGAAAACTGCGGTCATAAAGCCTCTCCTAAAGAAGAGCAGTCTTGATGCCGCAGTACTGAGTAATTACCGGCCCATCTCTAATCTGCCATTTTGGGGCAAAGTCCTTGAAAAGGTTGTTTACCAACAGCTCACTGATTTCCTCTTAATAAACAACTCATTTGATGTTTTCCAGTCAGGTTTTAGACCTCATCACAGCACTGAGACTGCTTTGTCAAGGTGACAAATGACATCCACCTGAACACTGACGCGGGCAAAGCCTCAGTCTTAATTCTGTTAGATCTGAGTGCTGCTTTTGACACTGTCGATCATGGACCCTCTTACAGAGACTAGAGGACTGGGTGGCATCACTGGCACTCGCTCTAAACTGGTTAAAGTCCTATCTGGAAGACAGGAAGTACTTCGTTGAAATTGGTAACTGTGTCTCAGACCAGATGCCCCTGACCTGTGGGGCCCCAAGGGTCAATCCTCGGACCAAAATCAAAAGTATAGTGTCTAAACCAGACTCGGAGAGACCTCAGGAACCGGCCTCCTGCTGGTGCCCAGAGTCAGGACTAAACATGGACCGGCCTCCTGCTGGTGCCAGAGTCAGGACTAAATATGGGGAATCTGAATTTCAGTTTTATGCAGCTAAAATCTGGAACAGTCTTCCTGAGGATGTGAGACAGGCTACTCTGGCATTGTTCAAATCTAAGCTAAAAAACTGTTTTGTTTGGCTGTGCATTGACTGAAATGATTTTCTTTGCACTCTTTTAATTTCTTTAAATTAAGGTTTTGTGATTTCTGCCATGTCTTTGTGATTTTAATGCATTTTTTCCTGTTGTGTGAAGCACTTTGAATTGCCTTGTGTACGAACTGTGCTCTACAAATAAACTTGCCTTGCCTTGGCCTTGCTACTTGAGTAAAAGTTCAGATACATGAGCAAAAGAAGCACATCAAAATCTACTTAAGTTTTGAAGTAAAAATGGTACTTTAAGCAAAAAGTAAATAAGGAAAGACAAATGGAGAACTGTACATTGCATTAAACGTAGGGCTTTTGATAAAAAATTGTGCTGATCTTTAGTCAACAGGAGCAATTCAAATACATTTGTTATTTTTTCTAGTGAATTTGATGTGTTCATTTTTGTTTGCTCAAAACTCAGGTTCAAACTCCAAACCTTTTCTGAAGATGTGCTCAAATAAGTCCTCCCACCATGTGAAAAGTACTATTTACTTTTCAGTCCAGTTCAAAAATGTAATGTAGTAGAAAGTACACATACAATGCTCTCAAAGTAGTGAAGCAAAAAATATCCAGAGTAAAATGCACTTGTACTTATTTACTTTTGTACTTTGTTACTTTCATATCCATTTTTGGATATGTCTCCCACCTCTCCCCCAGGGCAGCAGACCCCCTCTCCCTGTGGCCTGTGGCTGAGTCTGAGCCTCGTTTAAGACAAACATGTCAGTGGTGTTCAGAGAAGCCTGAGCTGGTCTGCAGTGGTCACATCTCATCACTCCGCTCCACCATCACTAAACGCTCCTCGTGTTGACAGGGAGTGAACAGGTCAGTGCACAGAGCCAGTGTGGAGGTGAGCGAAGGCCCCGGGCTCATCGCACTCATCACACTCATCGCACCAGGAGAACTGTCTAAACGCTGGGCACTTTCAGGTCAGGTCCTGGAGCGCGGACGCCGGGTCGCTTATGATACTTTGAATATGGTCAAAGTATCATTTCTTCTATGGATTTTTGAATTGTTTTAAAAATATGCTCTAATATTTGTATTTGTACTCCACCCTGCACTGGAAATAAAATCACAATCTTAGGAAGGGAAAAGGGTTTGAACTTGGTGGTATTTATCTCAGTTTCCGTATATTTTGACTGCATAAAATGTCCTACTTGACTTAAAAGAGAAAAACACAAGCATTTTCTCACTTTGTCCTCTCCCCTCTGAGCCTCAAAAAACACTCTGTTTCAAATGTTCCAGATGAGTCACAACAAAAGCAGGTCTCCTGTGCTGTTTTTAAGTCCATTAATCATCACAGACTCGTTCTGAGCTTTTCTGCCTCAATTCACCTTCATTACAACTGTGTGTTTATATTAGCATGTTTGGGCAAGCTAGCTTTTGTCTATGTCCCCTTTATAGTTCCCTCTGCTGGCAGTAGATGGAGTGCTAACACAAATTCTGATGAGGGAAGGCCTGAACTGATATGTGTGATATTAGTAGCTCCAAATATTTCAGCTCCAAAACATGAGATGCCAAAGTAAAGGAACAAGAGTATTCGTGTTACGCTCTCCAGATCAGACTCTTCCGACGGCGCCACCTTCCGCCAGCTTTCTATGGCCGACAGGCAGGCTGGTGTGCACTGGACACATTCAGGCAGTCATTCTACAAACTCTTTAAAATGCATCAAAATGTTCAAGATTGTGGAATGGAAGCGACATTTTAATAACAACAATAAGCAACAATGTTGATTGAAATGTCAGTTAGTTTGCTGTTCTATTATTAAGGATAGAAAAAATACTCAAAATTGATTGGAATTTCGTCAATGAAATCACATTATGTTCCACTTCCCTTTTGCCTCCACTTTGGAACTGCACCTGTTTTTGTTTACGGTGTTCAAAGGGTCTATATAGTCTCCAGCCATAATAACACAGACTTTAGCCTGGTGTGGATCAGGTTAGCATTAGCGGCTGCAGGTGTAACTCTGACTCAGACACTGTTCTGATGGAGCTGAGTGTTTGTGCACATGTGGCAGACCCTGATTTTGCCCTCCTCTTCCCCCTCTTCCTCCTCTTCTTTTCCAAGCAGGGAGCCCACAGATTGGATTGCGCGATGGCTAATAATTGCAGCGCCTTGATTGTGATTTTTACATTGCTTTTCCAGAACAATCAGATTAGCGCTCGTGTGTTTGCCGCTGCTCTGCCTCGGGCACATGTGTGAGATGTGCAGATGTCGGCATAAAGTCCCTCTCATCTGCCTTATCACAGAGGAGAAGCTGACGGAGCATCAACACCAGAGCACTGATGAATCTAGTGCCATTTTGTTCAACTATTCTTTGTGTGTGTGTGTGTGTGTGTGTGTGCGTTTCCTCGTGTGCGTGCGTTTGTGCGCACATGTGTGTGTGTATGTGTGTGCATTTGTTCGTGTGTGTGCGTTTGTGCACGTGCGTGTGTGTGTGTGTGGATATTTTTTGTTGTGGGGGCTGTACATGACTTCCTTAAGGGGATAAAAACAACGCTCTCACGAGTAAGGCAAGGCAAGGCAGGTTTATTTGTAGAGCACAATTCATACACAAGGCAATTCAAAGTGCTTCACACAACAGGAAAAAATGCATTAAAATCACAAAATAATGTTCAAACATAAAAGAGAAGAGTGCAAAGAAAAGCATTTCAGTCATATGCACAGCCAAACAAAACAGTTTTTAGTTTAGATTTGAACATTGCCAGAGTAGCGGCCTTGTCTCACATCCTCAGGAAGACTGTTCCAGATTTTAGCTCATAAACTGAAACGCAGATTCCCCATAGTTTAGTCCTGACTCTGGGCACCAGCAGAGGGCGGTCCCTGAGGTCCTCAGAGTCCGAGATGGTTCATATGGCACTAACATGTCGAGATGTACTTTGGTGCTAGGCCATGGAGAGACTTGTATACAAGCAGAGCTGCTTTGAAGTCTATTCTCGAGCCACAGGGGGCAGTGCAGAGACCTGAGCACAGGACTAATGTGATCGTACTTCCTGGTTCTAGTCAGGACCCGAGCAGCAGCGTTTCTGGATGTACTGCAGCTGTTTTACAGCTCGTTTGGAGAGGGCAGTGAGCAGGCCGTTACAGTAGTCTAATCTACTAGAGACAAACGCATGGATAAGTCTCTCCAGGTCTGGTTTAGACACTATACTTTTGATTTTGGCAATGTTTTTAGATGGTAAAAAGCTGCTGATGTGATTGATCTGACGTGGCTGTTAAAATTCAAATCTGAGTCCATTTTACCTCCAGATTTCTAACTTGATTTGTAGGTTTTAGAGCGAGACTCTGGAGGTGACTGTTAACACTTTCTCTTTGTTTCTGTGGCCAAAGACGATGATTTCAGTCTTGTCTGAGTTCAGCTGGAGAAAGTTGTAAATCCTTTCATTTCCACCACATGGTTTAAAGGACACATATTCTGCATCTCAAGTTTTAGAACTTAAAATAATGAATACATTGAGTACATGAGTGCAAAATACTTTCTCTCAGTCAGGAGTTCCCTCATTAAGTTTGGTGTTTGCACCTCCATCCTGCGTTCAACACCATCCTCCCTGCTCTGCTCCAGGACAAGCTCTCCCAACTCAACGTGCCTGGACTCCACCTGCAGGGGAGCACTGACTAATTTCTGACGGATCGGAGGCAGTGCGTGCGGCTGGGGAAGAATGTCTCAGACACTCGGGACCATCAGCACAGGAGCTCCACAGGGCGTGTACTTTCTCCCTGCTCTTCTCCCTTTACACAACTGCTGCACCTCCAGCCACGACTCCTTAAAACTGATCAAGTTTGCGGACGACACCACTCTCATCGGGCTCATCTCGGACGCGGGATGAGTCTTCTACAGGAGGGAGGTGGACCGGCTGGTGTCCTGGTGCAGCTGCGCGTAACAACCTGGAGTTCAACGCAGTAGAGATGATCGTGGACTTCAGGAAAGTCACAGCCCCCAGCCCCCCTCATCATGACAGACTCCCCCATCACCACCGTGACTCCTTCCGCTTCCTCTGCACCACCATCACCCAGGACCTCAAGTGGGAGCCCTCCATCAGCTCCCTCATCAAGAAGGCCCAGCAGAGGATGTACTTCCTGCAGCAGCTGAGGAAAGCCAAGCTGCCAGTGCAGATGATGGTGCAGTTCTAAACGGCCATCATTGAGTCCATCCTCACCTCCTCATCACCGTGTGGTACGCTGGAGCCACAGCCAGGACAAAACAGAGACTACAGCGCCCTCTGCAGGAGCACAGCCAGGACAAACAGAGACTTACAGCGCATCGTGCGTTCTGCTGGAGAGGTGATCGGCTGCAGACTTCAATCTCTGCGGACCTGTACGTCTCCTGGCTCTGGGACGAGCAGGTCGGATCACAGCTGACCCTTCGGACCAGAACTGACCCTACGGACCAGAACCTCCCGCCACAAGAACAGTTTCTTTCCCTCTGGCCGTTGGACTCATGTACATCTTCTAAACACCTGCCACTTTAACTGCAGCTATCATTCTGATTCTAATGTGTGTGACCAGGGCCATGGTCAAACCTCACACATCCCACTCAAACATAAGAGTCTGAAGCACGACCAAGACAATATCAGAAAAACAGACTAAATAGTGTTTTTGCAGCCTTCACTTAATACTTTTTAGTCTGACGTTTTAAATATGAATTTCACTTATATTTTGTATTTGTCTTAAAGCCTTTGATGTGAGCCCTCCCTCTCTGTCGGCTCATGGTTAGGTAAAGCTCATTCATAAGTCACATTGCATGGCCTTTTTATAGTTTTGGATTCATGGAGAGGGCGTGGTCTGTGAGGAGGTGTGGCCTGTGTGAAGAGGGCATGGTCGTTGGAGAGGGCGTGGTCTGTGTGGAAAGGGGTGGTGTGATGTGAATGCACAGACTCCAGCTGCAGGTGGATCTATAAAGTGTTTTTCAACCTTTTTTGAGCCATGGCACATATTTTACATTGACAAAACCTGGGGCACACTATCAACCAACATGACACTCTATATCACACCTGGGCATTTTGCGGCCCAGGGCCGGATCAGGCCTCGGCCTGTTTTAATCCGGCCCTCCTCCCCGCATCGATCATATGTGTTTCACTCTTAGTTTCTTTTATTTTGAACTGTCTTGGCGCTGTAACATGTGTCTGCACTTGTGTCCTTAATAATGATAACATAGAAATGAATGAATAATAGATTCAGTAGCCAGTATTTTACAGAAAAGTGCTTATAATGATAAGAATTTTTTACACCAATGATCGCGGGCCGGCCCTCCGCCACTCGCCTGGATTCCAATATGGCCCTCGAGGAAAAATAACTGCCCACCCCTGCTCTATATCCTAACACAGTATATAAAGTATAATAAAGTATAGTCAATAACATAGTTTCTAAATGTATTCATACTCACTCAGTGTGAACCCTGGGCCTGTTTAGATTAACTCAAAGCTGATCTCCTGGCAGGAATGGAAGAACGACACAAACAAAGCTCTTCCTCAACAGCTCTCACTCTCTCTCTGTTTTTAGTTTTTATCATAGTCAGGCTTGAAAAGCTTAAGCTAACACAAATATGTCGTGGAAAATGCGAGCAATATTGAAATGGCTTTGTTGGCCAGAATGGGGAACTCCTTGGCAGCAGTCAACCAAAAACAGTCCAAAGGAAGATCAGCAAAGTTTAGCTTTAAACCACCATCTTGTTTCAGTTCAATGAGTTCCTCTTGCTCCTGTAAAGTCATGTCCTTTCCAACAACTGATGCTGAGCTGTATGGGTCACAAACCCAGTCAAGGCATTCTGTGAAGTCTGAAGAGATATAAAATGACTTCTCCTCAAGAGTTTTCAAATGTTTGCCTCATGCAAGTTGAGTGTTGACGTCATGCAGTTTCTCAGTGAGTGGGAACATCTCAAGGTTGCCACGCTGCATATGTTGTTGCCAGAGCTGCAACTTTAAACAAAATCCATTCATTTTATCAGTGCTTGTAAGCAGGTTTTCATTTCGGCCTTGCATCTGTGTGTTCAGTTCTTTCAAATTATGAAATTTATCAGCCAGGTATGCCAGCTTTGCACACCCCTCATCAGTTGCAAGCAGCTTTGAGTAATCGGCCCTCTCATGTGTCAGGAATACTTTAAGATCCTCTCACAGCTCATACGCACGGGCCAGCACCTTGAAGCTAGACAACCATCGGACCTCTGTCACAAAGATGCAAATAAGCAACTTTTCAAAGGTTGTGTCTTCACAAAGTTCACAATGCGCACAGCATCATCCAACACAGGAACTAGATCTGCTGGTAAGGTCTTTGCAACAAGGGCCCCACGATGCAAAAAACAGTGCATACCAGAAACATCTGGGTTTCTTTCTTTTACTCTGCTTACAAAGCCTTTGACGCACCCGACCATAGCTGCACCATCAGTGCAAACACTTTTACAGTTTTCCCAGTTAAGTCCTCCTTTGTCCAGATATTCTGACGTGACTCGAAAAATGTCCTCTCCTGTTGTTTTTTCTGGCAGTACCTTGCAAAGTAGGAAGTTTTCTCTCATGACCTCTCCATCCCCAAAACGCACATTGGCCAAGAGCTGAGAATGTTCACTAATATCTGTCGACTCATCAATTGATGTGTATCTTTTCCAAAACAACAGTTTGGATGTCTGCAGACATGTCATCAATACGTCTGGCAATTGTGTTATCTGAGAGAGATGAGCGATGTCTTTGAGCGCATCAGGGCCGAGCAGCTCATTTCCAATGGCTTTACAGGCAGGCAGTTTTAATGTTTGGGCCACAGTGTGGGGCTTTTTTGATTTAGCTACGAGTTCAGCAACAAGGTAGCTTGTTTGAAGTTTCTCATTTACCTTTATGCTTTTTCTCAAAAAAAGTTGAAAAAAAGCGTTTCCCCCTTAAAAACGTCTCCATCACTGCCACCTGTATGGATGTCACCTGTCACGTGCAGCTCTAATTCTATTGTCTTTTTACAGGCAATTAGCCTTCTGCTGCCACCCAGTGACACAGAAGAGTATTGCTCTGATGCTCACTTTATTACAGTACAGACACTCGACAATGGCATATTATTTGCACAGATAAAGCACAAATTGCTGGTGGAGAGCGCACAGTGTATTATAAATCTGGAGTTTGTGTGGCGTACGCCTCTAGAGGCCACTTACACTTGCTCAGCAAAGTTCCTACACAATCCTTTATAGATGAGGCTCCTGGGCTTGGTGTCGCTGCACAATGTGCGGGGGAAGCACTATCTGCAGAATCCGTTTTTGAAAGAAGTTTTATCCAACTTCGAGAAAACATTCAACAGTTAATCGTGTATATTAGTAGTAAGTGGAGAAGAGTAATGTTGATGATTTGGGGATTTAACATGTCTCCAGCTCTCCTCACCAGTGGCAATTCTGGGGCTGGGCGAAGTGGGCATTGCTCAAGGGGCGGAAGGAGGAGACGCCAGGTGTGTGGGATGCACAGAGCAACACAACACACCAACCAGATCAGCCTTCAGCCTTTCCTTCCTACAGTCTAGAGTCTGGGCCCTGTCCCAGCTCCTCTTCACCGGCCAGGCTCATGTGGGCCTGTCCCGCTCTCTTCCCCGGGCCAGGCTCATGTGGGCCCTGTCCCAGCTCCTCTTCACCGGGCCAGGCTCATGTGGGCCCTGTCCAGCTCCTCTTCACCGGGCCAGGCTCAGTGGGCCCTGTCAGCTCCTCTTCACCGGGCGGCTCATGTTGGCCCTGTCCCAGCTCCTCTTCACCGGGCCCGGCTCATGTGGGCCCTGTCCCAGCTCCTCTTCACCGGGCCCGGCTCATGTGGGCCCTGTCCCAGCACCTCTTCACCGGGCCCGGCTCATGTGGGCCCTGTCCCAGCACCTCTTCAGCGGCTGCTGCTTAATCAACCTGACAGATCCAAGAGAGCTAAAAACATAAAGGTCCTGGACCTAAGAGGTGTTCAGAAGCACAGAGTGCACTGCTCACAAGCTTTCTGAAGATAGACCGGCAGTTATGTTTTAGATGAGGGCACAACGTCATAACATAGATAACAGCTGCAAAAGATGCAATTTTGCATCTTTGTGTCCATCTGTGTCCATTTGTGTCCAGATATGATTTCATGTTGGAACAAGAATGAAGGTTAGAATCGGTCTTAAAGAAATGAAAGTAAGCCACAAAGCATGTAAACGTCATGTGAGTGTGTGACGGTATGTAAGCACAAATTTGTGTGTGTGTGTGTGTGTGTGTGTGCGTGTGTGTGCATGTGTAAAGTATGTATGTGTGTGTGTGTGTGTGTGTTTGATGAATGACTAACACAGAGGCTGCAGCTGCACTTCCTGCTCAGTCTGCTCTTCACATTCCGCTCCTCTGCTCTAAACCACAATCCCATACATAGTCCATATTTTACTCACTGTTTACATGCACGTTACCGAGAAAACGCACGCTGTCCTGTTAGAGTCGGATTCATCCCGTAGAGTAGATGCAGGGCAGACGGGCTAAGAAACGTTCAGGAGCTTCTACTAATTTAGCACAAATGTTCAAATCATTTCAGATTGTCGACATAAAGCGTTTGTCACTTGTAGATTTACTCCCAGAGGGAAAAGGAACACTTTGGAACACAGATGTTGATGTTGTTGGTCCCTGGGTTATAAAACTGATACATCTTTCGCTTGGAACTGGCTCAGTCCTCCTATTTCAACCCCATTCTTAAAAAGCCAAATTTGGACCCTTTGGAGCGTAAAAAACTACAGACCCATAACAAAAGTTCCGTTTCCAAAGTTCTAAAAAATGAAGTACTAAGACAGTTAACCCCTCATATGGAGGAGGATTCTTTTCAGTCAGGGTTCCGAAAAATGCTTTGCTGAACACACAATTAGATCAAGTGATGTGATGGTGGCAGCAGACTCTGGTCACTGTCTTGGTGTTACTTCATTTGATGTCTTCCTTTGATATGATAAAATCCTCAATGACCTTGTATTTCCTGGGTCTGTAAATGAGTGGTTTTCATCTTACATCAAGGAAAGAACTTTCAGTGTTGCTGTAAATAACAGAATGGCTAAAGTGTCATGTGGAGTCTCACAAGGGTTAATCCTGGGCCCTGTTCTATTTCAGTTGCACTTGCACTGAGAATTGCTGTGCAATTATATGGTTCTTTCAATGATTCAGAGTTCCATAATTTGTCAGTGATCGTAGATTGTTTGGCTTCCATCAAAAACTGAAAACTACCTTCAGTTAAACGCAAACAAGACACAAAACACAGACCATAGCTCCACAAAACAAAGTTGATCAGATCGAACAACACCTTGGTTCTCCGGGCTCCTCTGCCAAAACCAGCCTCAGAAACCTCTGGGTTAGCTTTGACCAGGCCATCGGAGGCCCACTCAAAACAGTTGGTCAAAAATTGTTTTTCTCATCTGAGAAATATTTCAGAAGTGCACAAAATGCTTTCAAAGTCTGACTTGGAAACGATTATTCATGCTTTTATTTTTGCTCTGTATTTACCTGTTTTAATAAGACTACTCTATTCCTCTGGACACACCCCTCACTCCTCTGCTTGTAGTCCCAAAAATGAGATTTCAAACTCTAGGTGATCTGTCCTTTCAGGCTGTTTCTTCTTGTTCTTGGAAAGCTGGTGTACCTGCTCTCTGTAAAGCATTTTGTGATTTAATCTGTGAAATGCGCTCCATAAATCATGCAAAATCCACTTTTCAGAGCCTTTAACCTTCGTACAGTGCTATAGGTGCCTCGTACATGTGCCCAAAGTGGTTTTTTGATTGATTCCTGCAGTCTTTAGCAGGAGAATAGTCTTTATCCTTTCCCTTGGATGAGCAGACGAGCGGGGGCTACTCACCAGGATGAGTCAGCCTGGTGAGCCACGTTTCCATGTGTCAGCCCCTCCTCCAGGAAGCTCTCTGTACTTGTAACACGCCCCAACACTTATTATTATCAACTATGCCCTTAGGTTCGACTATGAAATGGGAAAAATGCTTAATATAGGATCTTTAAGTTTACTTACTTACAAGTAACACTTACACTGTACAATATATTACTAAACGTGTCTGAGAACTACTGACCTGTAACAAACCCAGACCGGTGCTTATTAACATCTTATTACGGAAAGATCTCAATATCTCAGAGGAGAAGGAAGAGCCAATATTGTTTACATTGTATTTTTCGATGAAACATCCAAAAGGGAAATTTACGTTGATATTAGTGACTAGACCAAGACCTCACTGTATTACAACGGAAATCAGCTGCATCCATCTGTATGAAACAGACCTTCAGACCTTCAGACCTTCAGACCGGAGAATTCAGACCTTCAGACCTTCAGACCGGAGAATTCAGACCTTCAGACCTTCAGACCGGAGAATTCAGACCTTCAGACCTTCAGACCGGAGAATTCAGACCTTCAGACCTTCAGACCTTCAGACCTTCAGACCTTCAGACCTTCAGACTTGAGCCAGAGGCCTTCACTGATCTTTTTCTTCTCGTGGCTGTGGAGAGGAGGACATGCTGTGAACTGCTATGAAGGAGCCGAAGGAGCGGGTGAGGAGCTAAAGAGGCTCATGAGCTGGTGAAGGAGCGGTGAAGGAGTGGGTGAGAGACGGGTGAGGAGGTGAGGGACGGTGAGGGAGTGAGGAGTGGTGAGGGAGGTGAGGAGCAGGAGGAAATATGTGATGGAGCTGAAGGAGCGGGGAGGCTGGTTATAGAGGTGGTGTGGGAGGTGGGGAGCAGGTGGAGGAGCAGGTGGAGGAGCAGGTGAACGGGTGGTGTGGAGGTGATGAATGGGTGAGCAGCGGGTGAGGCCCTGAGAGCCGCTCTGATTGGCTTCTTTCTGTTTGGGTTTGGAAATGAGTTCAAACTGGAGCAGACTAAAATAGAAATTATTATTAAAACTGCACCTCCTCTCCCTCCGCTCTTTGCTCCCTCTCCTCTCTCTCTCCCTCTCTCTCTCCTCTCTCTCTCTCTCGTCACTCACTCTCCCTCCTTCTCCTCTCTCTCCCTCTCTCTCTCCTTCTTCTCTCTCCCTCCTCTCTCTCTCCTTCTCTCTCTCTCCCTTCTCTCTCTCTCTTCTCTCTCTCTTCTCTCTCTCTCTCCCTCTCTCCCCTCCTCTCTCTCTCCTTCTCTCTCTCTCCTCCATACCCTCACTCTCCCTCTTCTCTCTCCCTCCTTCTCCCCTCCTTCTCTCTCTCCTCTCCCTCTCTCTCTCCTTCTCTCTCTCTCTCCTTCTCTCTCTCCTTCTCTCTCTCTTACCTTCTCTCTCTCTCCATCCCTCACTCTCCCTCCTTCTCTCTCCCTCCTTCTCCCTCCTTCTCTCTCTCCTTCTCCCTCTCTCTCTCTCTCTTTCTCCTGCTCCTTTAAACACTTCTAACATCGGATTTAAATTGAGTTTGTCATTTTTCACGGTTTTCTGGAAAATGGAAAAAGTCTTTTTTAATTTAATGGTTGAATTGTATTTTTCAGTTGTCATGGTGACGTCTATTAGAGTCGCCATGTTGTGTAGCAGACAAATATGACGTAGGCCGTTTTACACTTGAGATCTATTGTTTCTCACTGGAGATGAAACAGTGAAAGGAAAACTTTCATTTCACATTCTAAATATGAACAGCTCGTTTTAAGACCGTTATGTCTGACTGCTGATCAGCTGTTCTTTATGAACACTGTTTACACAATATTAACTCAATGGGAGCACAAACTGGTCATGTGCCTGAAATTCAGTATCAGTCTTTTTTTTTTACTACAATTAATTATGTATTACAACAATTATACTATTTTATTTAGAACATTATATAAAATGGTCTAATGTATTTATTATGTTATATAATTTTTTTTAAAATTTTATGTTTTAATCTTTTGTAACAGAAAAGCAAACTAACTGACATTTCTAACTTGGAAATTAAAAATGGTTGCTTATGTTTTGTGATAAATGTATGAAAGCACTAACATTAGAGCTAATACAGGCTTGAAAACTGAAACAGTGGTGAGGCCCCGGGCCCCGTGTGAGTGGCCGGCTCCAGCCTGAGGGCCAACTGACCTCTGACCCCACCAGCATCTGTGAGGGCCCCGTCCTTCTGTCTCTGACCAGCTCCGACCGGTCATTCCCTCATGAGCCAATATGTCTCATGTTTGAGCTCGAGTAGGAAACAACAGCTGCACGTTTAATGGCCTTAATAAAGTATGGCCTTTGAAATACATTTTTAACTTACTGCTCTGAATTGAGATTTTAATGCATTTTTAATGTCTGTAAAGCCTTTTATATTACATTTTGAACGAAATGTGTAGACGTTTTTTTGATTGATTTTGTTTGATTAATAATGTTAGTTTATTATTAAACTCAGTAACCAGTTAACGAATACCCTTAATATACTATTTGGTCATTATGAATTCAGGTTTTTTTTGTGCTTTATTAAGGCTAATTATGTATTTTTTAATAAAGTGGTACCCACATTTTTTTGGAATAAAAATGGTTTTGTTTCCGTGTGTATTTTGGCTGCAGTTTAAAGTCGCATGATACACTACGCAACACTACGATGAGAATATTGCAGAATCCAAGACCTTTTAGCTCCTGTCAATCGTGCCTTTTGCAGAGAAAAGAAATAAAAACAGGTGGATCTCCCCCAGGCTCGTGGAAACACAGATCTGACTCGTGACATCCCTGAAGGAGTCTCCTGTAGCTCCTGAGCCGTGGGACCAGCCTGTTCCTAAACCAACATTTGCCTCTGCACTGTCCCCAAAGCACAGGAGAAGACTCAAACTCAGCTTCCTCTCCTCTTCTCCTCCTCTCCCCCTCTCCTCTCCTCCTCCTCTCTCCCTCTCCTCCTCTCCTCCTCTCTCACTCTTTCTCTGGGTCTTTTCATGTGCTGCGTCCCCCGGGCCCCGAGCGCTTTGTGCTCAGTATGGCATTCAAGACTATAAGCTCGTCCTCGCCGCCGCTTTGCTGTGTTTCAGGACTAATCCAAGACTGTGGCTCCAAATATGACTCAGAGGGGATGGACAGAGTGGAACGGAAAAGAGGGAGAAAGAGAGAGCGAGAGCAGCAGTGGAGGAGAAGAGGGAAGTGTAGAAATGGAAGACGAGAGGAGAGAGAGACATAGAGAGGGAGAGAGAGAGATGGGCCCAATAGAGAAGGAAGCAAAAAGAGAGACAAGGGCTAGCAGAGATGGAGAAGAAGAGAGTGAGAGGGTAGCAGAGGATAGATAGAGAGAGAGAGATCTGCAGACAGAGGAAAAAAAGAGAGACTACGAGCAGGAAGGAGGAGGGAGCAGAAAGAGAGACAGAGATGAGAGTGAGAGAAAGAGAGAGAGGAGAGGGAACAAGAGAAACGGGGAGGGAGCCAGAAAGGGGGGAGAGAGAAAAAGAAAGATCACGAGGTGGGAGAGAGAGGGAGGGGGAGAGCCAGAGGCCAGGAGAGGGGGGGGAGGAGAGAGAGCAGAAATGTGCAACTAATCAAAACATGGCTGATCTCCCAGAATGAGCCTCTTCTCTGGTGGGACTGGTCCACTCTGAGCCTGAAGCACGCTCACCTCACAGCAAGAAGGTTGTGAGTTCGACTCCCGGGCCTTTCTGTGTGGAGTTTGAACCCGAAACATGCAACATGTCAGGCGACAGTTTTGGGACATTTCAAAGGATTTACATTCCCAGCAGCAGAAGGGAGAAGGTCTGTAGTGGCTTATCTTGAGATCTGGGACTGAATCTGTCTTTTTACTGATAAATACACTGATTACTGGTCGTTTTCTGCACACATATTTGTAATTGCGTGATGTCACCTCGATATTAGAGAAAGAGAGAGGTCAGTGGAAGAGGACTCATCAATACATTTATTCACAACAAGATCAGCTCCAGGAAAAAAAAAACTCCAGCTGACAAAGCCAATGAAGGAGGTGAGGAAGCAGAAAGAGAGAGGGGGGCATACATAAGAGAGAGAGACTGGGAGAGGGGGGAGGAAGAAAGGGAGCAGAAATGTGCCCATAATCCAAGGCTGGCTCTCTGCAGACTGAGCTCCACTTTTAGCCCAAACACAGCTCCTCCTCTGGACTCACATTTGCATTTCATTTGGCTGCTTTGTTTAACGAATGAGCAGCTCCTTCTGGACCTGGACCAGCTGCAGGAGTGAGGAGCAGGCGCAGTTGACTCCTCTGGACTCACAGATGACCTGAGAGCTGAGATCCAGGCGCAGACCCGGGCGCGCACCGGGCCGAGTCCGTCACCTGCTTGTCTCCACGTGGTTGTTATTGTTTTGCCTAGAAAGCCCCCCAGAGTGAATTAAACACACTTGTCTCCATGGAGACAACAGGTGATGCCCATTAGGTCAAGTTACAAGTCAGATCTGTGGCGAGGCAGTAAACACACCTGAAAAGATGCAAGAAAGAGAGAGAGAGAAGGGAGGACATGCAGCAAACTGTCGGAGCCAGGATTCATACTCTGTGGTCGCTGCACATGGAGTCTGGCATAAGTGCTGCTGCCTTATCCACTCCACCACCGGGCAGCTCCAAGCCAACTGTTCCATAACTTCACATTTCTCCGTTTCTCCTTTTAAAGCTAAAGTCATAATACACACATGGGCCCCTCACATCTCCTGCTAAGGGCCGTACCCCACCAAACGGCCCATTTAGTCCACAGTCCCACTCATTTGTCCCTTTCAAATCAAGTCTGAAGATCATTTCTTCCATTTTGTGAATGTCCAATCTGATGTCAGTCCAGCCCTTGACTGTCGGTGCTATGTTGTCTGTCATCTATCTTTTTGTGTGAGGGCCTTTTTTTTGCTGCTGCCAGGAGAATGTTCCAGAGGAAAACTGTTGTGTCCATGGCAGGAGTCCTGAGGCCCAAGCACATGGTCTGAGAGTCCAGTGGAGATGTGATGTCACATACGGTACATACATTTTTACATAAAAAAAGTAACATTTGTTTTAGCCCAGTGCAGATTTGTAAAAGCAGCTCTTAGGATCAGAATCGGCATTTAATTAGCATTAGCGTGGTTGTGTTTGTCTCACTGTGATAGCAAAAAACCCGCTTCTGGCCTCTGAAAAGTTGTGGAAAGCGCTCATAGATTCATTTGTGTGTGGATATAATTAGAACGCCGGTAAGGAAGTTGAGGAAAGAGGAAAACAAAACTAACCCAGTTCTGTTTTTCAGGTATATAGGAGAGTCAAATCAGACACAGGAGATCTGAGTATATCGATTCATTGTTTGACATCGACAGAATTGGCGAGATCTGATTAGGTGCCATAAAAGACGCCCATTGTCTGCAGCGAGCCGCAGCACCTGGTGTCGACTTTCAGCTGATGTGGATGGCTCCATTGGGCTTATTGGACACCAGCTGGACGGGTGAAAGGAGGGGTTGCAGTGTGTGTGTGGGCGTGAGGGAGGGGGGGTGGCACTCTCCACTTTTCCCAAAATACAAATATTTCTCCGTCTCCCCTCCTCCTCCCTCTCTTTTGCTGGCTCCACTCTGGAATTCCACTCAACAACCATTTTCCATCTGCTTTTTTTCTTTTCGTCTCGCTCGTTGTCTTCCAGGAAAATCAGAACAGCTTTTTCTGCCCAGACCAGTGAGTTTGTGAGAAATATGTTCACAAAGAGTAAAGCCTTTAGGTCGAGGTTTAGAGTGGGTGGAGCTTAGCCAACGACGAGTTAATCACTGAAACAACTGTTGTTTACATTGGCTGGAGACGGGACCATTTCGGGGCAGACTGTGGGGGTTTGGAGCCCAGGCAGCGGCTCCTGTCGGCCCCTGTGGGAACACAAGCTGCCCCTGTGTCGTGGAGCTAAGATTACCTCAGACACAGAGTTAACGGTTGGTATTTGTACCAGCATCACTATGGTCTGCTAGCCTGGTCAGCCTACACCGTCCAAATCAGTCTGAGGATTAGAGCTCCTAAAATCAAGTGAAAGTACACCTTAAAAAACAGTTTAGGGTGTACATTCTTGGCACAAGTCCAATCCAAAGTCACACTCATGAATTAAAGTGTGTGTCTGATGCACAAAGCGAGGAGAGGAGCGGAGGAAGAGGGGCTGGTTCTGCCATTCTAACTCCGACATAACGTAGAAAGTCTTTATTTAATGTAACTGTGGTTCTACGAGTGCGTGATCTAAAGCACTCTGCTTGGACTATAACCAGAACACTCTTCTCTCTTTTAAGGCTCACGTGGAGTCTGTGTGGGGGTTTGGGACCTGTTTGTGCTGACTGCAGGATCCATCTTTTAAACAGTGTCATAATTATAGAATGTGTCTGAAAGCGGCTGCAGAAGTTAGAATGTTTCTGGTTGACATGACACACACATCCTGCCTGAGCGCGTGGAGATGTTCACGAGCACCTCACACTGAATTCTTTCAGAGGCAGCAGCATTGAAGAGGTTTTCATTCTTCACATTGGGCTCGAACAGGTACAAGCATGCGTTTGAACCTACAATCCTACATAATGCCTCTTTAAGGTCGTTGCACATGTGTAGTTGTGACCACCCCGGCCCCCGTGGTCCTGACCGAGACTTTTTCTGTCCTGTCTGAAAGGAGACGAGTTAATCTAGGCTGTGCTCTGTCTGCGTCTTTTCAAACGCTGTGTCTCTGTTTTCAGTTAATCACAGCAGTGTTAATCTGCCACTCAGCTCTTCTGAGCCCACCTACAACAGCTTTGTGTCGGATGGCTCAGACCACAGCACAAAACACACAGATGGAAAACACCTACTCAGGCTTAACATCTAGGTTCATATAGCAGCATGGCACTGCTTTTGAACATCTAAGCACTGGTATTTAAACTAATGGACTACACAGAAAGTGTGTGAGTGATTGTGTATTCCTGAGCATGTAACGCCACCGTCCAATAGGACTGCAAGGACAGATGCAGTGAAATGAGCCTGAAGCACTGATTTATGGAGAGCAGCACTTCCTGGATCCAAGACAACAGTGACACCAAACATTTGGAGCTCTGGACTAAATGTAAAGGATCTTTAAGGATCCACAGCTGCTGAGAAGGTGATCGGCTGCAGACTTCCATCTCTGCAGGACCTGTACGTCTCCAAGACTCTGGGACGAGCAGGTCGGATCACAGCTGACCCTTCTCACCCTGGACATGGTCTATTTGAGCCACTCCCTCAGGCAGGAGCCTACGGTCCATCCGGACAGAACCTCCCCCACAAGAACAGTTCCTTTCCCTCAGCCTGTTGATCTCATGACCACTTCTAAACATCTGTACCTTAATAATCATGTCAACATCTTGTCCATTTGCACTGCACTCTATCTGAACTAAACTGTAAATTGTGTGTATACATACAGCCAATGTATTCAGTTTTCATTCTATTATAAAATATATCTATTATATTGTTGCTTATCGCTGAAGAAAGTTGCTTGTTTGTGAATCTTGTTCTTATTCACTGACAACGGCAATAAACTGCAGTTTTGATGAGGAAATACTATTCAAATGTTGTGGACAAGGTCAGGTAAAAAGTACATTGAAGACACTGTGTAGTTGATCTTTTTATGCTTATTCATGAATAGTTCTCCTCATTGAAAGCTTGCAGACAGTTCCAAAGTTGACACCTCCCTGTAGATTTGCGTGACCTGCTGATGTGGAAATCTTCATATCCGAAATGTTTTGAAAAGCTAATGATGGAACGCCGAGTGTGCCAGCCGCGCCGCGCCGTTCTGACGCTGCAGAAGGAGGTCAGCATTGTTTTGGGCTTGAATCAGGAAAAGTGGGCTGATATTCAAAGCGGGCCCCGCATCCATATTCATCAGAACCGTCCCCGCACTTTGATGTGTGCACAGGCGGATCCGGCCCCCTCGCTTCTGTGGGAAGCCTCCTCCAACAGGGAACCACGCTACCCCCCCCCCCCCCCCCCACTCTGTCGCTGTCAGGGGAAGTTACTCGCAAAACTTTGAGATGGAAGAGACAGCTGCTCTAACTCAGGTGAAGCGGGGGCCCCTGAGGTAACGTAGGGGCCCCTGAGGATCCCTGTCATGTGCCACCGCAAAAAGAGTCAAATACAATCAGAGTGATAACTGCAGATGCTCGCTGTGTTTCTGTGGAGAATGGAGCGAGGCTGTGTCTGAAACGTGTGTTAATCTGCAGGTTAGGAGCCTCCAGTCACACCAGCGTCTCCACTTTGATGACCAGACCAGAGAGGGGACCTTGGACTTGAGGGCCAGGGGCTCGAGACTTGAGACTTGGGGGAAAACACTCTTTTCTGTACAGTTCATCGTTTGAAGGACTTTTCATTGTCTAATTTGGGGTCAGCCCTATGTTCCTGGAGGCCTGGGTCTGGGTCAGGGTTAGGATTATATGATGCTATATTTTATGCTGTAAAACCATACATTTATGCACAACTATTGGGGATGTGGAACCTGAACCAGGAGCCTATGCGATGATTTGAGGAGGTACCTATGTTCCCCCGTTCATAGAAAACGGGGGAACATAGGTATGCACCCGTTTAATTTGATAGAAACAACTGGAACAGGTCTTTCTTATTTTCTTTCTTTCTTTCTTCTTTTTTTGAATAAAAAGAACCATTCATTAAAAACTTACATGTAAATAACAAATATAGTTACATTCTGTCATTTGACTTTTGACTTGAAGCTGAAGACTTCAGACTCGCTTGAGACTTCTGGGAGATTCTGAACCAGATTCAAATTGTTACTGACCAGGTTTTAATCTGGTCCCGACCCGGTCTATGTTCATCCCTTTTGAAAGGAGACGAGTTCATTTGGGCTGGGCTCTGTCTGCGTCTCTGCAAACGCTGCGTCACTGTTTTCTGTTGATGGCAGCAGTGCTAATCTGTCACCACGCTCTAATGACCCCCTTATATGCCCCCCACACACACAAACACATGCACGCGCTCACACACAAGAGGAGTGTGCCTGCAGTGGGAGCCCAAAGAAATGCCCCACACTGCAAAGAAACGCATTATCTACTTAGCACTAGGGATTCGGAATCGTCATCATAATTTAAGATCTCAGCACAGTTAAATACTCTGTACCCAAAGGATTTCTTTAGAGTAGAGCTGCTCTATAAAATATGTAGTAAAAGTTTGAGAACAGACTTTACCTCTGCGAGCTGTCAGCATTGTACAACAAACTATTTTTCTCCCAATCCAATGCACTGGGTTTAAAAAAAAAAATAAGGAATGAATGAATGAATGTAAGATTGGAAGAATGTTGGAATGTTGACGCTGTTCTGAAAATGAAGACTTTGACTTTAAGGCCTTCTGGAGGAATCTGCTGGGAATGTTATTGCTTTCAACTGAACAACAGTTTCACCACTCATCCAAGTGGTTTCTTCAGTTTAGCTGGAATGTTCCACGTATCAAATCAAAAAATACCCTGAAAAAGCTGCATTATCACTGTGAGTGGGTACACCTCGACGACATGAAGACAGCGCCACACGAAGGACCCCGTAAGAGTCATGTGATTAACACGGGTCGTATTGAACACAAAGATATGACGCACACGGCGCTAAAATGACAATAAAACTGTGTTACTGGAATATTAACTCTCAAATACGTGCTCGAAGTCAGTTCAAATCATTTCTGTAATCGGAGCCGAGCCGAGTAAAGGCTGGCTGAAGACGTAAAACTGCAAACTCTGATGAGAATGAGCCAACCAAATACTAGTATCAGCCAACTAACTTTGATATGTGTACAGAACACACAATAACCATGTTCAAAGACTTAATGAGTTCATGAACCGGCCCGGGTTCCAAAGACAGTCCACGAGTGTCTGGCTGCTCTGATTGGTTGTTGTAAAGTTCTTCACGAGTGGCCCCCACAGACACGAGGCGAGTCCCAACAAAGAATCACTACTCAGGCCACGCCTCCTCCAACTCATTAAGAGACCAATCATGATTCAGATCTGGCAGAAACATCCCCCAGTGTGCAGCCGGCGTCAGCTACACCTGCTCGTCTCCCTGGAGATGGATCATTGTAATGCCATGCTCTGGAACATTCCAGAGTAAAGCAATAACAACAAGCAGAAAAGTTACAGAGTGTACCTTTAAGATGTATGTCTAAATCCATTGTTACTGACACGGACGGCCATTCTGCTGTTCTGTCCAAGACCAGAGGGGGCCGGGGGTCAGAGGTCAGAGGTGTCCCCACAAAGGGCTTGACCTCTCAAACCTATGATACAAAGACATGTTCTGTGCAGCGAGGAGGAGGAGCAGGAGGAGGAGGAGGAGGAGGAGGAAGAGCAGCTTATTATCCCCAAACACACCTCTGAGCTGGGCATACACGTGTCCTATAAACTCCCAGAACCAGAAGTATGATGTCCCGCACACACACGTCCACACCGCCACGTCCCGCAACGCGCGTCCCGCACCCGCGCGTCCTCATCCATGCGTCCGCCCCCACACATCCCGCACGTCCTCACCCACGTCGCAGCCCGCACCCGACGTCCAACACCCGCACGTCCCACACCCGCACGTCCCGCACCCGCACGTCACACACGCCGCACGTCCCACACCCGCACTCCCGCCCGCACGTCCTCACCCACGCAGCCCGCACCCGGCACGTCCCACACCCGCACGTCCCTCACCATGCGTCCCGCACCCACCACATCCCGCACGTCCTCACCCACGCAGCCCGCACCCGCAGGTCCACACCGCCGCAACGTCCCACACCCGCACTCTCCGCACCCGCACGTCACACACCCGCACGTCCCGACCACACGTCCCGCACCCGCACGTTACGCACTCACATTTCCCGCACCCATACGTCCTGCATGTCCCGAGGTCAACATGTCCGCACCCGCACGTCCTGCACCCCCCGCATGCACACGTCCCGCACTCTCACGTCCCGCATGTCCCGTTTCCGCACGTCCACACCCGCACGTCCCGAGTCCACATGTCCAGCTTTCTGCACGTTCCGCATCGCTCGTCCCGCTTCTGCACGTCCCGCAGCCGCACGTCCCGCATCCCGCACGTCTCGCATCCGCACGTCCCGCACCCACACCGTCCCGCATGTCCTGAGTCACATGTCCGCTTCCGCATATCCCGCACCCGCATGTCCAGCTTCAACGCATTACCCCACGTCCACACCGCGCACGTCCTCACACCATGCGTCCCCCCGCACTACATCCCGCACCCGCACTCTCAACCCACGCAGCCCCATCTTCCGCACGTCCCACACCGCACACTCCGCACCCGCACGTCCTCACCACGCAGCTGCACCGCACGTCCACACCGCACGTCCCTCACCCATGCGTCCCCGCACACACACATGCCCGCACGTCCTCACCCACGCCGCCCGCCCCGCATCCCACCCCCACGTCTGCACCCCGCCGTCGCTCCACCACATCCCGCACGTCCCACCACCGCACGTCCTGCACGCCACGTCCCTCACCCGCACGTCCCCACTCGCACGCGTCCCCACCCGCGTCCCTCACCACCGCTCCGCACCCACGCGTCCCACACCCGCACGTCCGCACGTCCCGCACTCACATGTCCGCACCCCGCACGTCCCGCACCCGCACGTCCCTCACCCATGCGTCGCGCACCCACACATCCGCACGTCCTCACCCAGCAGCCGCACCCGCACTCCGCACGTCCCGCACCCGCACGTCCCGCACTCCGCACGTCCTCACCCACGCAGCACGCACCCGCACGTCCCACACCCCGCACGTCCCAACACTCCGCACGTCCCGCAACCGCACGTCCCCACATCCCGCACGTCCCCGCACCCACACGTCCCGTCACCTCCGTCACGTTCCGCACTCACATTTCCCGCATCCCATTACGTCCTTGCTGTCCTCGAGTCAACATGTCCCGCAACCTCCGCACGTCCTGCACCCCCGCCGCATGCACACGTCCCGCACCGTCAACGCCCCGTACGAACGTCCCGCATGTCCCGTTTCCGCCACGTCCCACACTCCGCACGGGTCCCGAGTCCACATGTCCCGCTTCTGCACGTTCCGCATTCGCTCGTCCCGCTTGCTGCACGTCCCGCAGCCGCACGTCCCGCATTTTCGCACGTCTCGCATCCGCACGTCCCCGCACCCCAACACGGGTCGAAGTCCGCATGTCCTGAGTCCACATGTCCCGCTCTCCGCATATCCCGCACCCGCATGTCCAGCTTCCACGCAATTACGCACCGCGCACGTGACCCGCAACCTCGCACGTCTAATCACACCCGCACCTCCGATCACTCAGACCAGTGCTATAAAGTAGAAGATGGGGCATGTGATTGCAGCCTCCGGGTTTGCAGATTCACCCCAGGTCTGGTCCTAAAACCATGTCCCCTGAGTGCAGAGGGAGAGGGTCTGGTCCTAAACCCCCCTGAGCAGAAGGAGAGGGTCTGGCGATCCTAAACCCCCCGGTGCAGAGGGAGAGGCTCTGGTGGGGGAGTGAGGGTGTGGGACATCTGCAGACATGTGGCAGCATGTTGCTGGTCACAGGACTGCCGTCCAGCTGCACCTCATTGCGACTTGTTGGTTCTTTGACTCAGAGGTGGAAGTACTCAGTTATATATATTGGGGGTGTTTTTATTGCACTAAAAATGTTAACATTAAGTGTTAAATGTCGGGATTTTCATAAAGTAAATTTGTACTGGGAGTAGTTCTACTCTGGTACTTTGCTACTTTCTCCACTGCCTAAAGGCACAGTCAAGGTGACTGCTAATCACAGAATTGAATCATGTTTTATTTCATTCATTATTGGCTTTACTGGTAGCAATTGAAAATACAAATATCTCCATTTTGAGAATGCATCACAGTTATTGTGATGAATAATAGAGTATTATTGATGAATATAAGGCTTGTGAAACCTCTCTGAAATCCCTGAAAAAAACACTTTAAAATACCTCTGATGTTTTATTTTAAAATGGCACTTTACCGGTTTGAGATGAAATATGACATTGTCCTTGTATTGTGTCAAGTGATTTTAAGGTCTGTCCTGTTCACTCCCAGTTCGATGCACGCGTCCCCGGGCAGCATGTGCATTGTGGACCCGGAGGTCAGGGGCATGGCAGGTGAGTACACTGAATGTGAGCTGAGGTCAGCAGTCGTCAGCTGGTATGATCTGTCATCTGTCCAGGCTCCGCCGTACCTCCTCATGTCAAAAAGAAAAGTTTCATGAATTATTCACATTATAGTATTCTGGCCTTTTGGACACAAACAAGCACCAGCTCCGTGGACTGAACCTGGACTGAACCTGGACTAAACGGTCAGGAATAGAGCAGGTCTATCCGATGTGTCCACAGCACGGCCCCGGGTTTGAACCAGGACTAAACCAGGTCTAAACAGAGACAGCTGTAAACCAGGGCTGAATAGATCTATGGCACGTTTACGCTGAACAACTTTTTACAAGTCAGAAAGAAGATCCATTTGAGGTTTACAGCCTGACAAAAGACTGGGCTCAATCCATAATTAGATGTATCTTTTTTTATTTGACACTCAGCACTGTTTGTCCTGTATTTCGTTTGCCCTGGAATAGAGGAGATGGCTCATCCGCGTCACTCAATAACACACCTGAAAAGTGAGCGTAGATGTGGTTATTGCATTGGTTTGTCTTGTGTCATATTCACGTACACCCACTGGATCAGTAAAGCACTACAAACCATCTACATTAACATCCGTGTCGTGAGTATCTGGGACACAAATCTCCTGTAATGGACACAATTGATGGGTATCTTAGCTGCAGCAAAAAAGGCTTTTCAACCAACTATTAAGGATTGGCTCAAATAACAATGGATATTTATAAATAGAGAAAACAACATTTATAATTCATGTGAAAGTGAGCTCATTCTGGAGCATTCTTCTGTCAGCAGTGAACATGGAGGACACAAACTGACCACAATCCAAGACTGGACTGGGTCTATATTTGAAATGTTTCAAATTGAAAAGTGAAAACATCTTTAATCAATGAAACGGACCGGAACATGTGCCAGATTTGTAATTGCTACACCTTTTTGTTTTTGTTTTTATTTTCAGAAATGACAAAGCAACTGCAAAGGACTCTTGGGGCCACACTTTGAAGGTATGTTTGTACTTTGGGGCCGTTCAGTCCTGATAACTTGCTCTGGTCCTGTCGTCCGTGTTTAGCCCTGCTCTGGTCCCGGTTCAGTTCAGGATTGGTCCCAGTTTGGCGCGTATACAAGTGGGACAGAACATGCTAATGAACTGAACATCAATGACAGCCTGCGTTTCAGTCATTACTCGGTCAGAAAAAGACGCCACTCTGGCAAGCCCTAAGAAAATGCGACCCACGATGACCTGTGGCTCACCAACTGTTTCTTTTGAATTGGAACCGTATCGGACTGTGAACGACCCAGTACTCAAATGCTGCATATGGAGCTTCTAAACAACATGCAACAACAGTTTGCCCTTCTCAAATGCTGATCAAATGTGAGCGATTCGAGGACTAAGCAGTGACCTTCCAGTCAGGGGTTGTCCAGTGGAGGTGGGCTGTAGCTGGGGGGTGGGGGAGGTGGGGAGGGGGGTCTGGGCTGCTCTTCTGGTGCCCACTAATGAATGATGTGTGCTGAGTGATGACTGCCTCCTCATGCTTTCACACTCTTTGGGAGGGGGCTGCTCTCCTGCAGACCCCTCCTGTGGGCCCCTGCTGTGGGCCCCTCCTCTGGGCCGTCTTTGGCTCACACTCGCACAGATTAAATAGACCGCAGCAGAGGCGGTCGGCTCGTTTGCACTGGGGGGAGTCGTTGGTTAATTAGTAAATGACTGAAGTACGCTTCTTGGAGTAAACATATATGTAATATCAATTGGGTTTTTTTCTCAAAACAACAAACAAACAAACAAACTTTTACTTTTACTTGTCATGTCGTATCTTCTCAAATCAAGGTAAAATGTTCTTAATTCAAGTCATTTTAACTTACCTTGATACAATCTTTGACGATTTTGACTTCTTGAAGTCAAAATGTAACTAAATCAAACAACTGAACTGAAATAGCTTTATTAAAACATGGTTGTATTCCCAATATTTCTATACATAACGTGATTATGTAGTTATATAAGAGATCGTGAGCATCATTGAGCCTGCAACAGAGGAGAGAAACGTGAGAAGAGTCTGCTGTGACCGCTGAGTGTGGCTTTAAATGCACTGGTCGTGTCGTTCATCAAACATTCAGGAGGAGCGTGTCTCTGAGTGTTCTGCGGCTGCTTCTGCTTTTAATGCCTGTCCTGAAGCTCTCACACTCCTCGTCCTGGTACCTGCCCTCCCTTCACAAGGTTTACAGGAAAACCCGATAACTAGCCTAGTCCAATTTAAACCTGGGAAGTACGATTGAGGCGTCTTGATTGGAAGTACAAAGACCCCGCTGACACATGTGGAGAAGTGTGTGTAGTGTTGTTCCTGCATGTGACAGTGCTGGGAGCAGACGAGGCTCAGACGTGGACTCACTCGTTTCAGATCAGCAGAGGACAAAATGAAAGTAAAAACGACCTGAGCTTTAGAGTGTTTGTTTGTGCTGTGGAGAGAAAAGAACTAACTAAACGTGAATGAGATTCTTCTGTCTCCCGGCACTCGGCCCCTCGCAGTGCCAACGCATTTTCATCATTTGCCAACAAGGAAGTAGCACAAGAATGAGTTTGGAGCATGGCCAGGGGCGCTTCTAGACTTCCAAGTTTAGGGGTTCTAAGCACTCAGGGATAATAATACACGCCAAATGCTCCGTCATCACTCTCTGCTGAAGGCCCCCTCAAAATGACTGTCCCCTGACCGCGGTGAACAGCATGAACTCTGTCTGCCACAGTTCAACTATGGTAATAACCTGCTTATGACACACACTGGTGTGGCAGTGAGGCCTGGAGCCTACGCGCTGCTGACATCAAGA
The DNA here is from genome assembly GCA_015082035.1 of Chaenogobius annularis. Taxonomy (NCBI): domain Eukaryota; kingdom Metazoa; phylum Chordata; class Actinopteri; order Gobiiformes; family Gobiidae; genus Chaenogobius; species Chaenogobius annularis. The sequence continues at coordinate 96,486 of BJKM01000805.1, forward strand.
GAGTCACATCCACTCATCATTCAAGTGTAAGAACCCTTGGCCACATCCTCATAATCTTGAATCATAATCTTGAAGGTGCATTGACGGCAAGAGGACGAGAGGCCCATAAGGAGACAAACGAGACGATGGAACGATGACACCGAAGACCGGACCAAAACATCTCTGGACCAAAACATTCTCTGTACTGTAACATTGGCATGGCAACCAAGTCTGTGGAGGAAGCTGGTCAAGACGGCCATGATCCACCATCGGAAATGAGGGTGGGAACAAGCAAGAGACAAGAGTTCTTTATTTTTCAAAACTTCAAACTGTCCAAGACTATGCAGTTAGTGTTGATTGATTTTTCCGTTCGACTGACATAACGTGTTGCAGTTTTAGGAGAACACTGTGCAGAAAAACCGTCCCATGATGCGTTCCTGCGTGCACACAGTTGGCGTGCTGCCTCGCCGTGTGCTGGGGTCTTAGCTTCGGCTCTGGTTTGCTTGGACAGACTTAGGTGGAGATGGAGCAGCCTCAGGAGGATCAGGACTGGATGAGAGGGGTTTAGTCCTGCAGGAGGAGGAGGAGGAGGCCTGTGTTTCCAGAGCAGAGCGGGATGGAATGTGTTTAGACAGCCTGCAGTGGCCCGACTCCACATACGAGCCGTGAAATGGGAGCAGGGTCTACGGCTCAGCGCAGGAGGAACGCACAAGACCAGAGAAAACAAAAGGGGAAGTCTGTAGCCCTGAGCCCTCGTTAGAGAGGCTGTATTTACGTTGTCTATGGCACGTGATACTGCAGGATGTTTATTTAGGCACCAAAAACAACAAGTCAGCAGATACTGTTGCAGTTGGTCCCGCGCTCTCAGGGTTTTAAATAATTGAATGTTGCATTGTTCATTCCTTTTCTTGGTTGTTAGGTACTGTAGCTACGGTGAGCTTTGAGAATCACTGAGTGCCAACAGCTCCTCCAATCATCACTACCATCAAAAGACGCACCATGTGCCCCTCGGTGGCTGAGTGGATAGCACGTATGCTATGTTAACTTTCACAATTTGGCTGGATGTCCTTCGTTGTAATATGCTATGTTAACTTTCACAATTTGGCTGGATGTCCTTCGTTGTAATATATATATGTATATATTCATCATAACAACATCTGTATTTTAATAAAGCCATACAGTGGAACATTCCAGGCACTACAAAAGCATGGAGACAAGCCCCCCGGCCAGAAAAGTTACATAATAGAGTTTTTAAATGTGAGAGTGCCATGATGAGTTCAACTATTACACAGCTGTAGATTATTGGTGGAGCTGGAGACAGAACAGTAGCTCGCACTCTCGCCTCACAGCAAGAAGGTTTTGAATGGTTTTGAATGACAAAACATGCACCACAGCTCAAATCCTCCAGCTAAGGTCTGGACCAAGACCCCCAGGCCCCCAACCCCATCTCAACGTGGAAAAAATATGTAGAGGTTTGACAACCTAAAGGTGACTATATCTGAAGTATTTCTTTTAAATATGAGAGATATATAAATCACAGATCTCCTCAATTCTGCTGCACTTGGATGTTATATAATTAGCAACTCATGAGTTTATCACGAAGCCCCCCACAGTCCCTATATGTCCCTGCTCCGCCCCTGCTGCCGCGTCACCCAAAGCCTTCTCCTGCTCTTCGAGGCTCTAGAAAACACAACAGGCTGCAAACTATTCATGCTTTCGGTTGGATTTATGAAAACATGATTTAGACATTTAGAAGAAGTTGAACCACTCTGGCTTTTTTGTTATTTCTAATTCAATTTAAGCCCAATTTTCATCGCCGAAACACAGTTTTTCTCCTTCTGGATCGAAGAACACGTGCTGCCTGGAGAGAGAGAGCATGAGTTACTCGAGCCCGAGAGTTCGTTTTGAAATGGTAAAGAACTGAAGACAAAGTAGGTCTATCATAGGCTCCATGTTTGTCTTAATTGTAATGTGCAGCTGCTGCACAATAAGCCACTGTCATTCAGGCCAAAGGGCCTGGTCCGGCTGGGGCCCCGCGGAGCACCTGATGCCCTACACACTGCGCAGTATGTGGGTAATGGGAGCGCCGGCGCTGCTAAGACTAGACCCAGGTCTGGAGATGGTCCCTGTGCTGTACTGTGGTCGCTCTGCTCCTGAGGTTTCCTCAGCAACACAACCTGAAGGATGGGTCAAATGCAGCGAATTGTTTTCCTTCACAAGGGCTTAATGAAGTATACCTTAAAGTATCTTGCCCAAAGACACAATACAAATTCAGAGCTGAGATTGAACCGGCAACTTCTGTAACGACTTATACGACACCGGATCCGCTTGTTTCCATTTAAACCCGTTTGAACTCCACGGCCCCGCGACTCTGCGAAAGAGCAACAACAGAACCGCCTCCCCCGTCCGAGCACGAGCTCCAGTTTCCACACAAACTCTACAAATGGACAACACGTGGCCCCTCGCTCAAGAATGCTGACCCCTCCTCCCCCTGCCTGTTAAAAAGTGGAGGGAAGAAGAGGCTCACATCTGCCCACACCAGCAGGGCCGAGCTGGGGGCAGGGCTTTCAATCTTCAGCCTAATGAAAGACCCTCCCTCACTGCTGTCACCCACTGAGAGTGCACGTGCTCCAGCCACACAGGAGGCCTTTGTCCCCCCTTGGCTCTGGAGCTATTGTCCTTGGAGGGAGCAGAGTAATGGCTCTCTCAGGTTAGTGGGGAACCAGAGCCTCGTGGAGCTCCTAACCTGGTTAACTGGCCAAACCTTTATGACTCTCACACAACAGTGACTTTAACAAGATCGCATTCCAAGACACAATAAGTTATGGTGAGTTTAATCTCATCATACTGTCGGCTTCACCTGGAAACAACACCTTTGTCCAGTGTGCACCAAAATACAAGTTATTATTCCGTTGAATCCACTTCATTCATAGATTTCTCTGGGACATTGTTTTCTCCCACAGCCCTTAAAGCAGCTCCCGCACACACAAACTGTACAAGCTTGGACTCATGGATCATATAGAAGGATTTGTTGGTATTCTAAGCCTGATTTATTACTGTTTTAACCAAATACATTTACATCAATTAGGTAGATCTAGTTTACCCAAGAAAACCCATAAAAATGTGTGTGTGTGTGTGTGTGTGTGTGTATATATATATATATATATATATATATGTGTATATATATATATATATATTGTGTATATGTTTGACATTATAGTATAAGTAAAAGAATAGTTTAAATTAATTTAAATGTATTATTAATGCAATTAAACTTTTTCTGATGTTTTGGCCTGTAGGCTTTATTAGACAGGACACTGTGAAATGGGAAGGAGAGAGTGAAGGACATGCAGCAAATAGTCAGAGCTGGAATTGTAGTTACGACGCTGCGCTGGATCATCTGCAGCGCCACATTCACAAGCCTCTTTTGATGGTTAGAGCAGAGTCATACTCAGAGGCACTGAACGTGCCCCACTACATGAGAGCAAAGGTCATCACTTAATGTTATTCAAGTATAATAAAAAGATTGAATGTATTATTTGTGAATAGTATCACGATATTTTGAAAAACATCAATAGAATTTCAGTCATAAAAGTAACTAAGTGAACAGTTGTGGCCTGTGTCCTGCTGAACCTGAGCACAGTCCTGGAGGAGCACATCACAGAGCCTTTGAACTTCTCCTGAATGGGCTCCGAATGGGCTCCGAATGGGCTCCGAATGAAGGGTGTGTCCGCGCTAACACAGGAGGAGCTCCAGTTACACTGAGGCGCACTGTGTCAGACCTGGGCGTAGAACCCGCAGCCTTTGTGCAGCTGAAAAACAAGGCTCAGGTGTCCAGGCGGCAGATGCCAGACGTGTGTCCGCCCGAGAGGGCTGTGCCGGGGCCGGGGCCGCGGCCGCCCCGGGGCCGCGCTGGGGCCGGGTCAGAGCGGCGCTGTGATCCACTCCACCCACACGCTGCACAATCACCTGTTGTTTTCATGGGCTTTGACGCTGTCAACAAAAGAATGTCCATGGATGAAAGGACTGTTCAGATCATCCAGATAAAGCCTGGACGTTTACAGCCTTTAAACATGGACAAATCTCTTGACGTGGGTAAATTCAGTGCACGTGAAGGCTTTGCTGAGTGGACTGAAGGATGGCAACAATCCTGACTCGTCCAATATCAAAATAATCTTAGTCTGAAAGTCACAGTCATTCTCTGGACTAAACAGACTCTGAAACACGACACGTCACCAACAAAGACACTGTCATTATTATCAACATGTCAAAAAGGACAATAATACACTTTATTTGTTAATATTCCCTGTCCGGAAGCTTCTGGCACATGTCAGCCGTTATTTGGGTAAAACTGTATTTACAAAATGTCAACGTACGATAGAAATAACCGTTTGTCTGTTGAATACTAAAATCCTGAGCCACAAAGAGCTCCACATTTTCTTGATTTGAATATGTTCTTTTTCATTTAAATGATTGAATTACATTGAGAAGTCAATGGAGTAAAATGGAGTACTTCTGCTACTACTGCGCAGTACTACTACTACCACATAAGTACAACACATGTTCCTGGAAGAGGAGATCTCCGTGTGGTCTTCTCTTCTCTCTCCTCCTCCTCTCTCCTTCTCCTCCTCTCTCCTCCTCCTCGTCCTCCTCCTCCTCCTCCTCCTCCTCCTCCTCTCTCCTTCTTCCCCCCTCCTCCTCCTCCTCCTTCTTCTCCTTGCCCTCCTCCTCCTCCTCATTCTCCTCCTCTCCTTCCTCCTCCTTCTCCTCCTCCTCCTTCCTCCTCCTCCTTCTCTCCTCCTCCCTCCTCTCCTCCCTCCTCTCTCCCCCTCCTCCTCCTCCTTCTCCCCTCTCCTCCTTCTCCACCTCCTCCTCCTCCTCCTCCTCCCCTTCCTCCCTCCTCCTCCTTCTCCGCTCCTCCTCCTCCTTCTCCTTCTCTGCTCCTCCTCCTCCTTCCCCCTCCTCCTCCTCCCCTTCTCCTCCCTCCTGCTCCCCCTCTCCCCTCTCCTCCTCCTCCTCCATTCCCCTCCTCCCTCCTCCTCCTCATCCTTCTCCCTCCGTCCCCTCCTTCACCTCCTCCTCCTCCTTCTCCTCCTCATCCTCCCATTCTCCTCCCTCCCTTCTCCTCTCCTCCTCCTCCTCCTCCTCCCCCTCCTCCTCCTCCTCCTTCTCCTCCTCCTTTCTCCCCCTCCTCCTCCCTCCTTCCCCCCTCCTCCTTTCTCCTCCTCCTTCTCCTCCTCCTCCTCTCCTTCCTCCTCCTCCTCTCCTCCCCTCCTCCTCCTCTTCCTCCACCCTCCTTCTCCTTCTCCTTCTCCCCCTCCCTCCTCCTTCTCCTCCTCCTCCTCCTAGGCCAAAGTCAGTGTCGATGTTCACAAACACACCAAACATCTGATCATAGTCTGATGTCACTTAAACAGTTCCATCTTTTCTGATTTCTTTCTGATTTTTCACACTTTTGAAGCTTTTGACAAAGAATTGTATGAAAAAAGGTCAAACTAATGGGGCAAAACAAAAATGAAAAAGAATTAGTTAAAGATTCAATGAGTTATTTTACAACGTATTGTACTTTGTCTTCCAAATACAACCGGGTGTTTTTGATGATCAGATTTCCCATGTGCATGTAAGTCACAAATCAGATTTAAGTGGGTTATCTGATTATTCGAGGAGGAGGAGCTCATTGGTCAGCAATGCTTTCAGTCCTCTGTGCTATTGTCTCCATGTTTGTTTTCATATGGACGGAGCATGCATGTCCCTGATTGGTTAATCCGCCTGTCAATCGCACCCATCTGAACTCAGAGCGATGCAGGCAGTGACCAGACTCACGTCCTCGCAGAGTATCGTTTCAACATTAGAAGAAACTGAACTGACCACTGTTTACGCTTGGACTGTGCCTTCAAATCAGAGCAAAATTGGTCCTGATGTTGCCTGAAAGATTGCTGTTTGTCCATTATTGTCTCACAGGGCAGTCTGCGCAGATATCGGGGCTTTTGAACAGTGTTCAAAGGCTCAAAACACAAACACCTTATTCCAGAAGAAGGGCTGCGACCTCCAGAGAAAATAAGTTCTACACAGATTAAAAAGCCGTTCAGGTCCAGGGAATCGGTGCGTTGTTGACTTGTTGGTCACGTGAACATTGGACATTTTACACAAATCAATGGACTTTAGAGCATGTGTTAGCGCTGAGACTTTTCCCTCGTTCTCCATTTAAGTGAGCAGAGTTCTGATCGGCGGCATAAAGAGTGGGCGGGGCTGAATAAGGTGACAACACAGGGAAAGTTTCCATGATGTTGGACCTGTGCACATAACTCACGACAACAAAGCCACATTTGCCTTTGAAAATGCAGCTGTAATTTTGTACTGTGTAATTTGTTGTTGCAAAACTGTCAGAACCACAGCTGACAGAACAGATTTGAGCAGTTTATGCCCATTTTCTTTGGAGTTTATGTTTGTTTACATTTGGACTAGAACCAAAATGGCACCGTTAACTATGTTCTGAACGCACACTACAAACGAAACAGCCCAGTCTACTCTAAACGTGTGAGACGGTGAGTGTAAAAGTTTAACAGTGTCTTTCTCGTCTTGTAGCAATAGTGCCGATTCAGCCACTCACTGAGACATGTTTAGAACAAAGACGGAGCATCAGCCTCTTCAGCGCAGACAGAGCACTGCCGGCTGAGCTAACCACAAAACGCTTCCAATTTGTCGCTCATCAATGTTTCAGATGTGAGACTTTCCCAAGGCTTTGAGAGCGGCAGGTCTGCTCCGTGCGCCGGACAGATGGAACACGTTAGAGTCCAGTCAGGAATGTTTGTTTCAACAACACAAAGAGAGGCTGAAGTTTCAACCGCTTCAGCAGAATGAGCAGAACAAATACAAGGAGATGGACTAAATGTGTCCAAACAGTCCACCATTTTGGGCCGCAAGAGACACAACACTGCAGAAAGTCTGCAGGGAATAACGCCACTTGTGTTCAGCATGCTTTGCTTAGTGTAGCTTTATTGACTTATTAAAGCTTGGGTAACAAATGAGTAAATGAGTATTTATTTTTTTCCCCTGAAGAAGACTTGGATGAATGGCAAAACATATTCCCTTCAAGGCGAGACTGCAGGTGAAAAGAAAAAACATCTTGCATTTATACATCTCCATTTGAAACTTCTTCGGTAGCTTACTAATACTATACAGTGGCTTGGAAAAGTATTCATGCCCCACGTTTTTCACTTCACAACCTTAAGTACATCGTATTGTCATTTTTAGGGGAGATGTTTAAAGCAGGGTTAGGTTCTAAAGAGTTTTCCCAAGCTTTGAACATCTCACGGAGCACTGTTCAAACCATCCTCTGGAAATGGAAAGAGTCTGGCACAACCTGAAAACCTGATCTCAGAAAAGACAGAAATGGTTAAATCCACGAATTGGTTAAAGCTGCAGGTCCCCGTCAGCCGAACACCAGCAGTCTGTTTTTGCAATGCGCTCGATGGGAAAAATGCTTTCTGGACTGTGGACATTAGCCCAACTCACGACAGGTTTGAGCTAGCAGTAGGCCCTTTTCACGAAACCGAGCGGCGAGTTCTGGTTGCCTAAAACTGCAGAGCTCCACTTCCTGCTCCATTCACTTCTTAATGAGTGAGAATTAGCCGAGTCTCGCTAAAATACATCAATAATGAATGAAGACAAAGCGGAGAGCGAGTTCCACATGGATAATCACAGCAGCATGTTCAGACCTTTATGCACCATGTAGATACTTCACCTGGAGACATCTATATGTTTATAAAAGTGCGTTTGTCTCTGAGCTAATGCTAACATACAAAACATGGAATCAATCATGTTGAAGTAACACTAGAAACTAATCTGTTTACAAAAAGATTCTATGTACATTTATCAAGTTTGTCTGTTTTATATCTAAGTGAATGTATGTTAGCCTGATAGGGATAGGGCCTTTACGGCCCTATCCCTATCGTGGAAAGGCCCTATCGCGGAAAGGCCCTAATGCGCAAATGCCCTATCGTGGAAAGGCCCTATCGTGGAAAGGTCCTATTGTGGAAAGGCCATATCGTGGAAAGGCCCTATCGCGGAAAGGCCCTATCGCGGAAAGGTCCTATCGTGGAAAGGCCCTATCGCGCAAAGGCTCTATCGTGGAAAGGTCCCTATTGTGGAAAGGCCCTGTCGTGGAAAAGGCCCGTGGAAAGGCTATTGTGAAGGCCCTATCGTGGAAAGGCCTATTGTGGAAAGGCCCTATTGTTGGAAAGGCCCTGTTGTGGAAGGCCTTTGTTGGAAAGGCCTAGTCGTGAAAGTCTTTAGTGGAAAGCCCTGATCGTGGGAAAGGCTATGTGGAAAGGCCTATTGTGGAAAGGCCCTGTTGAAGCTATGTGGAAAGGCCCTGATTCGTGTGAAAGGCCCTATTGTGGAAAGGCCCTGTGGGAGGTGGTGGAAGCCGTAAGGGCTTTTGTTGGAAAGGCCTTCGCGGAAAGGTCTATGTGTGGAAAGGCATGGAGGCCCTTGTTGGAAAGGCCCTTGTGGAAAAGGCCCTTGTGGAAAGGCCCGTGTGACCCTTTGTGGAAAGAGGCCTATCTTGTGGAAAGGCCTGTCGTGAAAGGCCTATTGGTGGAAAGGCCTATGTGTGACCAAGGCGGCCTAGTTCGTGGAAAGGCCCTGTTGTGGATAGGCGTTAAAGGCCTAGTCTGGAAAGGCCCTTGCGTGAAAGGCCCTATTGTGGAAGGCCTCGTGATTAGGCCCTGTTCGTGGAAAGGCCCTGGGATGGCCCTGTGTGAAAGGCGTGGAAAGGCCCTATGTGGAAAGGCCTGTTGTGGAAAGGCCCTGTTGTGGATAGGCCCTGTTGTGGAAAGGCCTGTTGTGGAAAGGCCCTGTTGTGGATTGTGGAAAGCCCTGTTGTGGAATAGGCCCTGTTGTGATGGAAAGGCCCTGTTGTGGAAATCCTTTGTGAAAGGCCCTGATTGTGGAAAGGCCTGGTGGAAACTGTGTGAATAGGCCCTCTATTGTGAAAGGCCTGTGTGGTAAGGCCCTGTTGTGGAAGGCCTGGTGTGGAAGGGCCCTGTGTGTGAAAGGCCCTGTTGTGGATAAGGCCCTGTGTGGCCTTATGTGGAAGGCTCCATGTGAAACCTGTTGTTGGAAAGCCCTGTTTGTGAAAGGCCCTATCGTGGAAAGGCCTGTAACTTTGAATCGATCCATGTTTGAGGCACAGCGCCGGAGCGCGACAGAACCTTCTCAACCTTGTTGCTTTGGTGAAGCCTGCACTGCACAGACAGCATGCACTACATCTGCAGCCTGATAATAGTATGTCATCTATTCAGTTAAACCTGGAAGTGAGAGCCTGACATTGTGTGTCAGAAAATCCGACTCATAGGTCTGTTAGGAAAGCCTGAATGTCAATTTAAATCAAATAGTTTCATCATATTTCAAACCTTTTATTTACGTTAAAAAACATTTGAAAAAATACTATTCATAAATGAATAATCGTTTGACTAGTCGACAATAAAAATTAATCCTGTGTGTGTGTGTATGCTTGAGAGTGTGTTTGAATGTGTGTGTGTGTTATTAGTGTGTTATGAATGTGTGTGTGGTGTGTGTGTATGTGAGTGTGTGAATGTGTGTTGTGTGGTGTGTGTGTGTGTATTCTGTATTGTGAGAGTGGTTGAATTGTGGTGGAAAAAAGGTGGGTTGGAAAAAAGAGTGTTGTTTGAATGTGTGTGATGTGTGTAATGTGGAGTGTGTTTGGAATGTGTGAGAGTGTGTTTGAATGTGTGGTGATGTGAGAGGTGTTGAATGTGTGTGAGTTGTGTATGTGAGAGTGTTTTGATGTGTTGAGGTTTGAATGTGTGTGAGTGTGTGTTGTGTATGTGGAGTGGTGGTTTTGAATGTGTGTATGTGAGAGTTTTTGAATGTGAGTGAGGTGTGAGAGTGTGTTTGGAATGTGTGTGAGTGTGTGTAATGTGAGAGTGTGTTTGATGTTGAAGAGTGTGTTGATTGTGTGAGTGTGAGAGTGTGTTGAATGTGTGTGAGTGGTTATGTGGAGTGTGTTGAAGTGGTGTGTGAGTGTGTTTGAATGTGTGAGTGTGTGTGTGTATGTGAAGAGTGTGGTTTGAATGTGTTGTAGTGATGTGTGTGGTGTTTGTATGTAGTGTGAGGTGTGGTGTTTGAATGTATGTATGTGTGTGTGCTTTTGTATTATGTGTTGTATGTGTTTCTAGTATATGTGTGTGTGTTGTTGTATTGTGTGTGTGTGTGTGTGTGCGTGTTGTATGTATTGTGCGTGTGGTGTGTGCGTGTTTGTATGTATGTGCGTGTGTTGTGAGTGAGTGTTGAGATGTATGTGTGTTTGTATGATTGTGTTTGAGTGTTGTGTGTCGTGTGTGTGTGAAGTGTGTGTGTATGTGTTGTTGTATGTATATGTGTGTGTGTGTTGTATGTATGGGTGTGTCGTGTGTATTAGTGTGTGTGGTTGTGTGCGCGTTGTGTGTGTGGTTTGTATGTATGTGCGTGGTTGTGGTTTTGTATGTATGTGTTAGTGTGTGTGTGTGTGTTGAGTGTGTCGTGTGTGTGTGTGTGTGAAGGTGTGTGTATGTCTGTTTGTATTATATGTGTTGTGTTGTGTTTGTATGTATGTTGTGTGTGTGTGTGGTGTTTGGATTATGTGTGTGGTGTGTGGTGTTGGATATGGGTTTCGTTGTTGTGTGTGCCTGTGGTGTGGCCTGTGTGTGTGTTTGTGAGAGTGTGTGTGTATGTGTGTTTGTATTATATGTGTGTGTGTGTGAGAGTGTGTGTGTTTGTATGTAGGTGTGTGTGTGTGGTGTTGTGTGTTGTGATGTGTGTAGGTTGTGTTATTATAGTTGTGTTGTTCATTATAGTGTGTGTGTTGTTTGTATGTATGTGCGTGTGTTGTGCTGTTGTATGTATGTGCTGGTGTGTGGTGAGTTGTGGATGTATGTATGTTGTGTATGTGTGGAGTGGGTGTGAGGTGTGTTCTTGTGTGTGAAGTGTGTGTGTAGTGTTGGTTGTGAGGTGTATTATGTGTGTGTTGTATTGTGTGTGTGTGTTTGATGTAGTTGTGGGGCGTGTTTGTATGTATAGTGTGTGAGTGTGGTGTGTGTGCGTGCGTGTGTGTTGTTTTGTGATGTATGTGGTGTGTGTGTGTGTGTTTTGTATGTATGGTGTGAGTGTGTGGTGTTGATGATTGTCTGTGTGTGTGTGTGTGTGAGAGTGTGTGTGTAATGTCTGTTTGTATGTATATTGTGTGTGTGTTTGTGTGGTGTTGTATGTATGTGTGTGTGTGTGTGTGTGCGTGTTTGTATGTATGTGTGTGTGTGTGGTGTGCGTGTGTGTGTGCGTGCCTGTGTGTGTGCCTGTGTGTTGTTTGAGGAGGTGTGTGTATGTTGTGTTTGTATGTATATGTGTGTTGTGTGTGTGTGTGTGTGAGAGTGTGTGTGTTTGTATGTATGTGTGAGTGTGTGTGTGTGTGTGCGTGTTTGTATGTGGGCGTGTGTGTGTGTGCGTGGTTTGTATGTATGTGTGTGTGTGTGTGTGTGTGTGTGTGTGCGTGTGTGATGTGCGCGTGTGTGTGTGTGTACTGTTTGTATGTATGTATGTGTGTGTTGTGTGCGTGTTTGTATGTATGTGTGTGTGTGTGTTGTGTGTGCGTGCGTGCCTGTGGTATGTGTGCGTGTGTGTATGTGTGCGTGTGAGTGTGTGGTGTACGTGTGGTATGTATGTATGTGTGTTGTGTGTGTGTGTGTGTTCGTGCGTGCCTGTGTGTGTGTTTGTATTATGTGTGAGTGTGTGGTTTGTATGTATGGTGTGGTGTGGTGTGTCGCGGTGTGTATGTGTGTGTGTCGTGCGTGTGTGTGTGTGTGTGTGTGTAGTGTTTGTTATGTAGTGTGTGTTTGTGTTGTGTGTAGTGTGAGTGTGTGGTGTGACGTGTTGTTTATGTATGTGTGTGTTTGCGTGTTGTATGTATGTGTGTTGTGTGTGTTGTGTGTGTGCGTGAGTGGCCTGTGTGTATGTGTGCGTGTGTGTATGTGTGCGTGTGTGTGTGTGTGGTGTACTGTTGTATGTGTATTCTGTGTGTGTGTGTGTGTGTGGTGTGTGCGGCGTGCCTGTGTGTTGTGTTGTGTGTGTTGAAAACACACAGTATGGAATTGGTCGGGTCGGCTCGTGTCTGTTCCTGGGTCTTTGAGTGTTCCTAATGTGGTTGTATTCGCTTCCTTTTGGGCTTCATGCGTCGGCTCAGGGGGGCACCACCCAGCAAATGGTTACATTAAATGGAGTGTGAACCATTTAACTGAAATTGGAACGTTTTCAAGGCACACCTGGCAGTCCCTCAGGACCCCAGTGTACAGGCCCCAGGGACCCCAGGCTTGTGCAAATGCTAAAGGATTTTGTGTTGAAACATTGAAAAACAGTAAGAAAGAAGAACAACCATGAATAGTAAAAAAAGAAATCAAGTTGATCTAAGCTAGTATCTATCTGACATTTGTTGAGGACGGCATATTGGCAGAAGAGAGACATCAGTGATGAACAGCAACGAGCCTGAGGTTTGGCTTTTGTCTTTGTCACTAAATGAAGACATCAATGATAACAATACATCTTAAAAACAAATCAATTTCTACATTAGCGAGCGTTTACCTGGCACCGGTGTGCTTTTAAACAGAATCGATTGCGTTGCTTTCCCCGTAATCTGATTTACTTTCCACTCCAAGTCCCTGGAGATGTTTGGGAGAAATATACTTTCAATTATTACCACAGATCTGACCAGTTTGTCAATGGCTGATCCCGTCAGATCTCGGACCACAACGACGACTTAGATTTTGGTTTGAACTGTTTGTATGAGGACCACACACTCAGCACTTGAGTATGATCGTACAGAGCTGCTCAGGATCAAAGAGTATGTGACACGTGTTCCCATTGTACCTTTCTCTAGGCGTAACCCGGCTCCTCTAGGTGTCCCATTGTGCCATCGTCCCATTGTGCCATCGTCCCATTGTGCCATCGTCCCATTGTGCCATCGTCCCATTGAGCCTTCCAAATTATTATGCAAATTATATTTTTCTCTGGTTCAGCATACTTTCCAACCTAAAGACTACAATTCAAATGTTATTGAACACAATGATAACGTGTTTTTTTCTTTTTTCTTCAAAAATAAAATCTTGAAACTGTTCCTCATGATTCTGCCCAACAGAGTTTCAAACCATGTTATTGTTGAAAAGAACTGAAAATGGTCATTTGTTAAATTAGAAGCATTGGCAGGTTTCATATTTACTGAAATCAAAAGCTATTTCAACGAAAACATCTGAACAGGTCAAGTTCCATTAGAACATAGGACCCCTTATTTGACCGGAGCCTCACAATTCTTGCATCTTTGAACTTCTTTGCAGGACGTCAGAACAGCCTCCCAGAGCTGCTGTTTGGATGGACTTACCGGGCCCCAAAGAGCCCTGAGACACAAAACCATCCATGAGTTTCACTGGAGAACCAAACAAAATTGCATTTATGACACTTGAACACAATTTGCATAATCATTTGGAATGAGCTGTACAGTGGAGAGAGCTGTTTTGTCGTTGTGGCTGAGGCGCGCTAACCTCGGCTGCCTGAGGTCACTGAGTTGAGTGGCTCCAGTGTTGGTTACAGAAACGTGGATTAAAGCCAGTGAGAACAGCACTTTTTCTGAACTTTTCCCCCAGTTGTACTTTCATGAATACACCTAGAAGCACCAGTCGTGGTGGAGGCGCTGCGCCGCTCTCTGAGGTGTGCTTTTCTTCATTTGAACTGAGCTGTTTCACGTGGGGGCAGCCCTATGTTCCCCGGGGCCTCTATTCCTCGGGACCACTATTCTCCCTCCAATCGTGAAAGGTACCGATGTTCCCCCTGGCTACAGGCTTCTGAGGCCCGTCCACAAAGACAATATGAGTACGCCGGGAGGACGACCTGCGGTCCCGCTGACCAGAGAAATGTTTGGATGTCAGCCTCAGACTGTGGTTTCGTCTCGGACTGCTCGGATTTGGGTGTCAGAGGCTTCCAGAGCAGAGACAGGGGAGCATGAACGGCCCCCAGACTTCGTCACCTGCTTTGCCTCCAGTATGGGCTGATATCAACGCCCTTTTAGCCCTTTTCCATAGATTTTTGATGCACAGTCCAGACTTCCCCAAATGAATGTACTAACAACAAATTGCTCTTTTAGATTGATTTGATGCAGCTTTCCTATTTTGTGTTTTCTATTTCTAAATTAGAAAAAAATATTGTTATTAATAACACAAAAAAAAGAAATAAAGAAAAAGCTAAATAAATAGTATATATATAAGAATAAATAAATACATATTTGTTTACCTAGGGGAGTAAGGAAGTAACAAAAGATAACCAAGAATGTAAAATGGTGACAAAAAATGTAATTTATTATTTGACAGATGAAGGTACAAAAAAAAGAAAAGAAGATAACAAAAGGTGTCCAAAATGTGGTTATTTAGTGTATAAAGTAACAAAGATACTTGACAAGAGACAGAGATATGAAGGAATAAACTAATTACGAAACTCAAACGACTAAAGTAACGTTTGTAATAATATTCAACAAATGTCTCAATGAAAAAAAACGTGCATCAAAGATTACGCGAGCTGCGATCGAACATAAATAATAATAAAAATGAGGCGACTTCTCTCTTTGTTACATGTATGAACGATAACGCGCTCGCTGCCATAATGGACAGCCAGGAATGAAAGGATCCGTTTCAGTCACTGTTCTGGGACTAGTGATCAAATTGAGCACTTGTGAAATCTCACATTTTTCTGTATGTTTTGTGTCTGAGCAGCACTTTGGAAACAGTTTGTTCATAAAATGTGCCAAACAAATAAAGTGGATTTGGATAATGTGAATGTTTTATACATTATATCAAAGGCTAAGTCACTCATGTCAGTGTAATAAACACCCCAAAATCATCAGTTTGACTTAAATTTGCATTTCATTTTTCTGTATTCAACATTTATAAGCAGTTGATTATGCAAACAATGTTTCTGAAAAGCATTTGGGATTTGGCTCATTCAAGATAAGATCCAATCAGTGTCGCTCAACGTTGATCTCAACGCAGTGCACGCCGGCTAGATTGGTGTCCGACTTTATCCTACCTGTTCTGATGTCACGAGTGGAAAGCTTGTGAGATCCAAACAGGATCACCTGACTGGAGCATCATGTAAGCCCCCCTGTAAACATACAGGTCGGAGTTCTGTTGGGGTCAGAAACCAGCTCCGTGCCTCCTTCTTCTGTTTCCTCAAAGCAGCGATCTACTTTAGACTCATGTGAGATCTTGCAAGTCCAATATAGATGTTTATTACTGTAAAAATGGCATTCATAATAAGTCTGTGTTTAATTTGAGGCAGACAGCTCGCAGGCTTTTTCCCCGGCCCACGGAAGTTGAAGGGTCAACACTTTAACTTCTGTTGATCATCGTTGATCATCCATGCAAAGTTCCTCTTCAAACTACACTCTCCCAAATCTCTGCTTAAAGACGCTTTACCGTTACTGTTTTTAAAGGGGAAAAACCGATCTAGTTTATGTCAGGGTTAGGGGTCTCCTACACTGTATATTATAAAAGCATTTACTTGAAAAAGAGACCCCAGCGCTTTCTCTGTATCTAATTATAGAGCCTTTTTATTCTTCAAGAAGCAAGAAGTGTGCCGTTAGCATGCTAATGTTTGTTAGCTTTACCCGCGAGGGCAAAACTCACTCTGGGCGCGCACTGAGACGCATTGTGCTGAATATTTAGGGTGCTGGGAATAAATGAGTTAAGTGAGCTGTAAAGAGGCTAAAATGAACTCGTTCTGTTTTTCAGGTTTTAAAACAATAAACACCTTTAACTAACAGATATCTGTTACTGTAAACAACAAGCTTGAGTTTGTTTCAGAGTAGTTAGCTCAGGGGTGTCAAACTCATTTTTGACAGAGGGCCAAATTTCTACGCCTCGGCTGGATTGCGGGCCGAACATAAAAAAATAAAGCACTAAAAATAAAGAAATAAATAGCTTTATATAGCCTAGTAATAGCTCTATGAGGGCACTGTTATTCATGCAGGTTTGGATGTTTTCCTCACAGAGGGTCATCACAGAAGTTTGTTTTCTTGTCGTCCACAAAACAGTCTCCTTTCTTTGCACAGACCTCTGCTCAAGGCTAGTTTAGTGTGTGACGAGTGTCGGCACTTGCTCCAGCAACGCGGGGGAGGGGCTGCTGCAAAGGATTGTGGGACTCGTAGTTCTAGCAATAAAAACTCCATATGTCTATTGGAAATTAACCCCTCAAAACGGGGGGACTTTTCTTTAGTTATTCCATTTTGTCCACCATCTTCTAAAAGAAAACTCTCAAGCTGCTTGATCTGCTGGACATAAAACTAAAGCTGTAACACTCTTATTTCCAGTCAAATCACTCATTCTGGGAAGCATCAGGGGCAGTTTGGGCTCCAAACCCACATGTGAAAAATGAATAGGACTTTTATATGGAGTCCGCCTGGGCTTTTTTGCTTCATTACAAGTCCCTAAAACTCATTTTTAGTGAATTTAGCTTCAGCTAATGGAGAATTGTCAAGACCCAATAAATGCTCAAACTAGTGTCAATCAGTCCTCACCTCCAAACACCAGCTTTACTCCTTCATTTATTTAACAAAGAAAATCTAGGCGAGATTTAAAATCTGATTTCCTCTGTGCAGAGCATGTTTCTACTTCTGATTAGAGTAAGAACAGACATCAGAGTCCAAAACTACAGAGTCTCAGCTTCACAAAGGCTCCGGCCAATTGTTTGTGCTCCAGAGGTTCAGGATCAGCTTCACTTTGAAATCGGGCTCATTTTTTCTGGTGTTTTTTGAAAAACAGGCCCTAAGCATAAGGGGTAATAAATATAAATTAGAAATGTTTTCCGGAGTAAAATGACTGGGGGGGCTGGATGCGTTTGACACCCCTGATGGTAGCTCCTCCTTTCAGGCAAAGGAGGGACGTCGTTCTCAGATGAACTGAAGACGCTATTTGGATGAGTGACCAAATGTATTCATATTTAAAACCTAGAAAATGTTTCACTCTTAAAACAATATGTAGTTAATGAATGTTAATCATTGACTGAGGTTCAGGAGGTGGACCACGCCTCAACCTTCTCCTCCTCCTGCAATCACTCCTCCACTCTTCAACCACACTTCTAAATAGGCTTTCTCTCTCTCGCTCTCTCTCGCTCTCTCTCTTTCTCTCTCCTTAAAAAAAACAAGACGGTATAGCGTAAAACACATACTTTGAAGACGTATAACTACAGTAGGGGCCGGTAAATGCACCTTTTCAGTTGGCTGCCAACCACCATTAAAAGCAACAACAACAACAACAACAACAACAACAACAACATACTTCTAATTTCCCAGAAGCCCTATTTATACAGACCTATCCCAGCATCTCTTGTTGTCTCTGCTCTCTCGGCCCCACCCTCTCACCCCATGTCGCTATCATCTTCACCTCAACACATCATCTAAGGAGGGGGGGTCTGAATTGGCTGGGCTGATTACCCGAGACGGAGCCCCCATCCACAGTCTCTCTACCCAGCCAACTCTCGTCGAGCCATCGTCGATCCATCGTCGAGCCATCGTCGAGCCATCGTCGAACCATCGTCGATCCATCGTCATCACTATTATCCATCAACATTCTCTCTTATTCCATTGTTGAGGCGTGGTCCCTGCTAGTGAAATGATTTTTTTTTTCTTTTTGAAAGAATAGTAATGGATCAAAGTATTACAGAAGACACAACATTAAGTACAGTATTATGTTATTGGCAATATTGGTTAATAATGTTCTTTATATTTGTGTGTTTTGCTTTTGATTTGCTTGATTGTGTGATTGTAAAGTTAAGTTGTCCAGTTGACCAAAACAATCAAATGAAAATTAAAGTATATTAACTAGCAATGAAATCTTTCCTTTTCTGTTCATTTACTTGCAAAACGTGAACCTCCCAGTGGGACATGTCGGCCCCTCTGCTTTGTGAAGCTGCTCTTCAGATGGAAAAGAGCAGCAGAAACGCCCTCACACTCACCCCTCACTCTCACCCCACGCTCACTCCTCACTCACCCCTCACTTTCACGCCTCACGCTCACCCCTCACTTTCACCCCTCACACTCACTCCACGCTCACTCCTCACTCACCCCTCACTTTCACGCCTCACGCTCACTCCTCACTCACCCCTCACTTTCACGCCTCACGCTCACACCACTCCACGCTCACGCCCTATCACCCCTCACTTTCACGCCTCACACTCACTCCACGCTCACTCCTCACTCACCCCTCACTTTCACGCCTCACACTCACTCCACGCTCACTCCTCACTCACTCTCACCCCTCACTTTCACGCCTCACTTTCACGCCTCACACTCACCCCTTACTCTCACCACTGCTGGAGCTGCTGCGTGAGGGAGAGTGAACTGATCAGCACCAGAGAAAGGCTAGCAGCACCGCACACCACGGGGGCCTCACCAAGCACGGTGCCCTCACCCGGTACGGTGCCCCCACCCAGCACGGTGCCCTCACCCAGCACGGTGCCCCCACCCAGCAAGGTGTGCTCACCCAGCACGGGGCCCCCACCCAGCAAGGTGCGCTCACCCAGCACGGGGCCCCCATCCAGCACAGGAGCCCTCACCCAGCACGGGGCCTCAGCCAGTGTAAACAAAGCACTAATGACTGCTCTGTGTGTGAGGAGCAGAAGCAGCTTATTGACTCTAACAGTGGGCAGAGTGCAATTATGTGCTGCTAACCGTTTGATTCAGAACGGGAGTGGGCTCTCTGCAAATTCAGCGCTTCAACAAGTCATCAGTTTAAAAGTGCACTGTGTAACATTTCTGATGAAGAGTCCGCCACCGTGTAGGTGTTATTGCTTTGCCTAGAATGTTTCACAGTATGTCCTTTAACGTATCTATTTCCATGGGGACAGGCAGGTGAAAAAAACAGGTCAGATCTGTAGAGAAGAGAGCATTGCAGGGTTTTAAAGGTTTGGCAATCAAAGCAGATGCATTAAAAAAGGAAGATAAGTTCTGTTAATGGCGGGTGTGTCTCCATGCTCAGGGTAGAGCTCTGCTACCTGAGCAACTGCCACACCCAAACATAACTCACGTTTTTGTCATGAATAAAATGGAAATCCAACCTGAATTATACATTTTAATCATAAAGCCGATCTCAGCAATTTGCAAAAAAGACATTTTGTAATCCGAAGTTGGTGTGAGTGAAGAGGAAGACTTCTGTGCAAAGCCTCTACGCCGCGTTTGAACCTCTCTTTATGGAATGCTTTTCTTTTGATTCTGATTTGATGATTCTTTTGTGTTTCTCTGCTTTTTGCCATCTTGTTTTGGCCTGTGAGTCTGTATTTTTTCTGATCCAATCATCTGACTGGTGTGGAGCTCCTTCTGAGCTGAAGGCCACCTGGAGCTGAAGAGACTGCTTTGGGAGCTAGAGCCTCTCAGGGGCCACTTTGGATTTATTAAACAGGTCGTTCCCGTTTTTGTTTTTATTTTTGATGTGGAAATAATGTTTAATTTTCCTTCCATTTCACAACTGTGAGCCACTTTGTGTTGCTCTTTCACAAAAAATACCAATACAATTTATTTAAGACAAATTGTGGAAAGGTTCCAGGGTTACGAAGATTATTGCAAGCCACTGTCATCGTGTTCTCCAACTACACAAGAAGAGGCAACTTCTCCAGGCAAAAGAGAGTTTGGAGGTGTGCTGACTCATTCAGGAGCAGACACAAATAATGGTCCCTGGGCTGTAGACTAGATTGTGTTTTGTTGTTTTGCTCTGTTCAGGAGCGCCTCACAGACAAAGGGTTGGAGGGTTTTGGGGGTGCAGTGTCTGAGCCTCCGTAGTTAGCTCTGGTCTTCTGACAAACATCCAATTAGCCTCTGTTCCTGCGTTCTGTCTTTGTAGATCAGAGTATGAACCTGTTTGTGACAGAGATGACAGAGTGAGGAGGCTGCAGAAAAACTCCACAACTAAACCCACAACTCAGGACTGAATGTGGAGCGCTCTGATCTCCACCAAAGAAGCACTCAAGATGAAAACAATGTTGGTAACTTCACACTCACAAGAATCAGTCGTGCACTATGTAACATTTGTGAGTCTGAGATGTTTCAGAGTATGAAATTAAAAGTGTTGAGCTCCATGGAGACAAGCAAACAAAAGCGGGAAAAGCCATGGGTCAGACCTGTAGAGAGGTGAGCCCAAACACTGGATGAATGCAGGATGAAGATATTTGTATTCATAAAATCACCAATAATTGAATAAATGAAATATAGATATTAACCTGACTAGCCAGATCTATGCTAGCACATCATGTGCTAATGTGTGCGCGCTCACAGCATGCTAATGGAGGGGTGGCAGATGCTCGCGTGCCTTCACAAAGAGCCGCCCCTCCCCATCCCCATCCCCATCCTCGGACTCACATTTCTGCTTCCACAATCAGAGCCCTGCACACACTCTTTTAGGAAGTGCTGACATGAGAACCAACACGATCTGTGTTCTGGATATTATGTTCCTAATCCATCTATTTACTGAGAGAAAAAAACATATCTCAGAAGGTGTAAGTGTTCTGGTTGGGTGTTGCTCGGTGTGGCATTAACCTTTTCTATCTTGCATTTATTGAAGGTGTTATTTTTGCTCAAAAACACCTGTATTCTTAATAAGGGCAGGATTACTTCTCCACAGATCAGACCTGTAACTTGGCCAGGTGACGTCACTTTAAGAGTTAGGTTGTAGTTGAGAGACCAGAAATGAAGTCCTTTATTCCTGATGGAGCTTTCCCTTTTCTGCCTGTGTATTGAACTGTTCAGTTAATGTTCATTTTGTGTCAATAATCATTTACTCATGTTTAATAATCATTTACAAGGGTTAGTTCATGTTAATGGTTGTTAATGAGTAGTTTACATCCATAACATAAACACACAGTATAAAATGTTATATCTGGGCCAGTTAATCTTTATCTGACATGAGTAAAAATATGCAACAAAAGTAGGAAAAAATACTTTTTCAAAAGTCAAATCTACTTCAATCAGATCAATTCAATTCAATGCATTCTTAAAGTGTCTTTTTGACCATGTTACATTTGTTGCAGCACAGATATATGGTAAAAGCAGCTCTCGGGTTAAAAATGAGACCGTTGTGTGCTGTCTGTATCTATTTATAAAGCTTTTAATTCTCATTACTTTTTATTCGCCACCCAGTTCTGCTACACAACCATTACTTTGCAAGCAAACGTTTTTGTTTGTTTTGTTTTTTACAATATCATTTTTCACCATCAAGCTAAGTTTGCTGACCAGGTCTTGGCAGAACTGTGATGCCCAAAAGCCAGAAAGTGTGCTGTTAACTGCTGTTAGCCTTCAGAGGCCAGGACAGTAAACTCTGGGCAAACAAACTCATCACAGTGAAAAATTAGGATGATCAGAATACGCAAGAAAGTGAGGGATAAGATTAAACTGCTGTAAAGTGTTTAAAATGAACTTTGTCATGTTTTTGAAGACAGTAAAATCAGGTTCAGCACTTTTAAGTCAAGTCATTTGAGCTTGTGTAGACTGTTTAAGGGCCCCTCCCCCGGTGCTGCGTGGCTCCGGCATCAGCAGGTCTCAGGAGGATGTCTGGAGCCGGGAGCCTGGGGAGGGGGTCTGGGGGTCTGGGGGTCTGGGGGGTTGGGTCCGGCCCTGTCCACCCCCTGTCCACCTGCTGGCTGCCTTTGTCACTCACATCTCCTGCTTCATTTCAATGACAAAGTTGGCGAGCCCCCTGGCCACGCACCCTCAGTCCTTTCAGTGATTTGATGGTCCCTGAGGGGAGAGTCAGCGGCGTCCACCCCCACCCCCAGCCTCCTGCCTTCTGCCTCCTGCCTTCTGCCTGCAGTCCAGAGCACGCTGACCATCTGAGCAGAAGGCACCACATGCACTCAGGAAATGAGATAAGACACGCTCAAATCGCTCTGGAGAGACACATGGATCCAAAAGAGAGACGCAGCTGCCCCAGATGTGGTCCGACTCTCCGAATCATAGTAGAAGCAGTCAGTGGTGAAAGAAGTATTAAATTTTGTTAAGTAAAAGTACAGACATAATCTACTTCTGTAAAAGTATGGAAGTACTTCTTGAACAAATAAAGTAAAAAATGGTTGTGCAGAAACAGAAACGACTGCATTTATGTATTTATTTAATAGAGACGTTAACTCAAACTATGAACAGCTTTTTCAATCATCTCAACCAGACAGAAAGGTATTTCTACTTTTCGGTTTGATTCCAAAATATTGTGGAGTAGAAAGCGCAGATGATGTTCTCAAATGTAGTGAATAAACAGAATCCAGTGTAAAATGTATTTTATTTAAGTACAGTACTTCTACTTCTGCACTTTGGTACTTTCCACCACTGGAAGTAGTAGAAGTGGTTGTTTCTTCCATTTGGATTCCAGTCCAGTACGACTCTTTCAATCCCTGAATCTCCAGTGTAAATTATGCTTTGCCATTACTTCATTCATTCATCCATTCTTTTTGGGGCCGTGCGCAGACTCCTAGGGCATCTTTAAGTAGCAGGTGACAGGCGTTTCCCTTCATTCCAGACTGTTGCTGGAAACCAATCTTTCTTGAACTAAATGAAGTCAAATGACCATATTCTGACTTTCAAGTAACTTTGATTTAACACGTAGCATAATTTCGTTTTTTATAGCGTAGTAATCACAACCCACAGCAGTCTGACAGTCTTGGCCCCGTCTCTCGTCTCTTATCTTAGTCCCTTTAATTCCGCTGCTACAACTTGAGTCCCGTGTAAGATTCTTCTGCTCTTAACTCTAGCACGGCTCCCCCGGATTAGAAGCCGACGTGTCAGCTTATCCAGGCAGCGGTGACAGCAGCCGGGCCCCGCTCACAGCCTCCTCCTGCGCTGGCTGTGGACCACTGACCAGGCTGACCGGGGGGCCATTAGCCGTGGCAGAGTTAGGCTCCTCTTTGGCGTGGTTACTGTCATAGCCGTTAGCATACAGAGCGCGGAGCTGGCAGCACATGAGACCATCCTTTCAGCCACTAATGAGTTAAATACGCGACCACTGAACGACAGATGTGTGGTGTTAAGAGAAGACGGAGATGACACAGAATGTGGTGCGACATGGAGAAGGGGAACGGAGCCAAGCGCAGCCCGGGCGTGCGGAGCTGAAGCTGGGATGGTGGCGCCTGCTCGGGGCCCTTTAGTGTGGTCAACAGGGAATGTGTTTGAAGTCAGGCCGCTTCAAATCCAAGTTATAATGCTCATATTTCAAATCTAATTCAGTTTATTTTTGTACTATTTGTGCCATATTAGAAGAGCAGATGCAGATACAGAAAACAGTTAGAAAATCAAACAATGGACCAGTCATAAGGCGAACACCAAGAGAAAAACAGGGGCACGTTTTTGAATGTGGCAGAACAGTCAGCTGCACTAAAGGGAAAATGCAGTCACTGTGTTGTCAATTCAACTGAGTAAAATGGCTTTTTTGATGTAAGATGGACACTAATGGTCGTGTATTTACATGTTACCTTAGTTGTGTGACACTCTCCAGTAGAGCAACAGAAAAAGGCAGTATCTAGAACATTCCAGCTGAAGTTACTGCGTTTTCCCTTTGTATCACTGGGGATTTTGTAGTTACTGCAATTTTGCAACTGTGACATCAACATTTCTCAACATTGGCCCAGAGTTGAGCCATAAACCTTTGTCAACAAATAAAACAGGTGATATAAAGCATTTTTTGTTTAGGTTTTGACTCAATTTTGACAAAATACACATACCAGATCTGAATCTAGACTCTTTGAGGTCGAAGCTAGAGCAAAACCAGGTCTGAAACAGGACTACACAATTGCTCACGTGCTTGGAGAGGACCTTTCTGGACTTCCCTCCTGCCCGCTCCACAGTGCGCTGCTGGCAGCAGGATGACGCTGTGACGGCGTGACGATGTGACGGCGTGACGATGTGACGTGACGATGTGACGGCGTGACGATGTGACGGCGTGAGGGCGACGATGTGACGGCGTGACGATGTGACGGCGTGACGATGTGACGGCGTGAGGGCGTGACGATGTGACGGCGTGGACGGGCGTGACGTGACGGCGTGACGATGTGACGGGGGGGCCACCGCCCTAGCATAGGCGTTGAACGAGTGTAGACGGCGTGAGAGGACGTGACGATTGTGGGACGGCGTGACGAAGTGACGGCGTTGACGATACTGGTGACGGCGATGAGGGCGTGAGATGTGACGGCAGTAAGCAATCCGACTTAGTCCTAGTTTTGTTGTCCCGTGACGATAAATGTGACGGTATAGAACACATTAGCCGTGATATGAAAATCTGTGACTGCCGTGAGGGGTGACGAATTTGCGACTGAGCTTTGTTGACGACATGACGACTTGTTGACGGAGCGTGGACAAGGTGACGATAGGTGACACTTTGACGATGTGACGACATGACGAATGTGGACGTTTGATGCCGTGATGTGACGCCTGACGCTGTGACCCGATGTGGACGATGTGACGGTGCGGTTTCGTGCGTCGAGTGACCGAACTTGTGCGCGTGACAATGTGATCAGAGCGGTGACACTTGGGCACGATCGGGCGGGTATGACCAGTGCTGACAATGTGACGGAGTGACACTTTGACGATGTGACGACATGACGATCTGTGACGGTTTGATGCCCGTGGATGTTGACGCCCATGACGTTATGGACGATGTTCATGTGACGGGATGACTACAAAGCAAGATGTGTTACGGACGTGACGAACGCCTGTTGTGGGCGGCGTGAGCAATGTGACGGCGTGACACTGACGATACGATACGGTGTGTGCGGTGTTGATGCCGCCCCTGACGATGTGACGATGTGACGCTGTAAAGCCTCTTTTAAAGTCACCTGCGGCAATAGGTCAGTTTCACTGGTAAAAGATATACCATTTGAACATGTACATATGTGAGGGCACTAAAACGTTGAATATAATAGGCAGAGGAAAATGCCCGCTCAATGGATGGAAGGTTAAAATGTAAATGTACCTCTGTTTAGCGTAAAATAAAAAAGTAATATGTGTGTGTTGTCGTATTTTCAATGACTGATTGATATTGTTTATTTCGATGACACTACTTTCTTCTGTCTGGTTCACTGGCTAGTGTCTGTAACACAAAATACATTTACTCTTGGCAGGATTAATAAAAGTCATTTATGCCATTCTGACAGTAAAAACATATCCAAAACGGACAATCTTTGCCAAAATGCTTGAACCTGATCAGCACAAAATCAGCAGGTTTAAGTTAGAGACATCTGACCTGCCCCCTTACGAAGCCCTACGAGGGACCACAGGGAGGAAGGCGAGTGGCATCCGGCGCACAGGCGATCACAGCTGATTACGCACCGCTCTAAACCTGGCTGCCCTGTCTTCCCCGTGCCAACAACAGTATGGGCCATGTGGACATATGGCAGATTTGGACTGACGTGTGGCCCACTGTCCTGAGCCCTTGGAGTGCCGCTGTGGCCGCCCAGTCCCATGGTGTTTGCTCAGAGCTGCAAGATGGCGGCGGCGCGCGAAGCCTCTTCCCACGGCTCGCTCTGGAATGTCTAATGACCATGCAAGGCCGTCACATTGAAGCACACGCGGGTCTCATCAGCTCCTCTCTGGACCCAGGCCCAGGCATCAAATGTGAGCCACACCCCGATTTTGCGGGGTCCTGGGCCCAAATAGGGCCGAGTTTGAAACAAAAGTCTTGAACTCGTAATGGTCCGAGGGTTAAAAATAACAGACAGAAACATTTATTTGGTTGGAGAGGGCTGGCCCCTGGACTGTATGTGTCTGGCTCTTCTGGGGGCTTAGTTTACTCAGCCGCTCTGCTCCGGCCTCCCTCCTCTCCCTGAATCATATCTGTGTGGGGCCCCTGACAGACGCTGCACATCCCTCTGCTGCTGCTGCTGCTGCTGAGGGACATTCCAGAGCCGGGGCCGCTCCGCCAGCAGCCCGGCCCCGGGGTTTTGGGGGCTGGACGGTGATTAGGGCTGAATATCTATATTGCCTGGTGTAAAATAGCAAATCACAGAAGCTGCAGCTCTTCGGTTGATAAAATGTCCTCCACAGAGAACCAGACCTCCACATGGCCTCGTGTCTTTAGAACAAAAATAAGAACAGTTTCAAACGTATTCATTATTTTGCCAGGGGAATTCAATCTTAAAAATACATATTATATTTCTGACTGTAATATTCAACTGCAAAGCATTTGATGCGCAGGGTTTGTTGAACCATCAGAGAGGACATGACCATAGCCAGGTGTCCACCTGGTCAGTCAGGGCCGCTGCTAGGCATTTGGCTTGAATTTGTAAATATTGCATAAACCACAATCATAAGTGAGGTCTAGGGGCCCTCAACCAAGACGTTTTCAACAAAACTCATGTCATTTTCTGTATTCTGGTGCATTTTAGATGCGATATTATTAGCAACTCATTATTATGAAGCCCCCCACAGTCCCTGAATATCCTTGGTCCACCCCTGCTGCCGCGTCACCCAAAGCCTTCTCCTGATCTTCTGCCGAACAGATCGAGGCTCTAGAAAACACACTCTATCTTATATCGGGACAATTTTCCTCATCTAATATAGTTTTGCTCCTTGGGGTTCCTAGAATACTTCTGTGCGGTCAAAACTGGTTCCAGCTGTGCCCCGGATCTGTCTGCATCTGTTTCACTTGTAACCTTGTAGCTGCCCCTGCGCATCTCACACTCGCTATGGAGAGAGCGAGGCGACACTTGAGTCCTAGTTTTATTGTTACAGAAAGACAGACTGCCTACTGTAGGCTCATCGTTTAATTGCAAAAGGAACTGTGCAGCTGCTGCACAAATAGTCAATGTCATTCAATCCAAACTGCCTGGTCAGGCTGGTGGTGCCCCTCGGAACGCTTGATGCCCTACACACTGCTCGTAATGTGCGTAATGGGAGTGACGGCACTGAGTTCACTTTGGAGTGGGTCGGTAGAATACGAAAGTGTCTCCATTGTCTTAAGTGAAGCCACCCGCCCCATTTAAGTAATCCAAAGTGGCCCCTGAGAGGTTCTAGCTCCCAAAGCAGTGTGGCTCTCGGGCTCTAGGTGGACTTCAGCTCAGGAGGAGGAGCTCCACACCACAGCCAGATGATTGGATCAGAGAGAACGCAGACTCAGGCCAAAACAAGACATGAAATGCATGAAAATACAGCTTCCCTAAAGTTACATCAAATACAAACACACTTTTATTAATAGGGCAATAGAACACACTTCCAGAAAAAAATATTAATACGAAAATAATAAAAGATTGAAGGTATTTTGAATCCCTCATTCGTCCAGGAGTGTTCCATTGTAGAAAAAGGTTCAGTTGTATCATGATAACTACAACCGATTCAAAGTATTATTGAAACTTTTCTTTCTTGGCAAATGAACAAACCAAGTCACGCACTACACATTTTTGCATCATATTTGTTCACGTTAGTTTTTGAGTTTGAAACCTGTGTTGTATTATTACACGGTTTCATGTGTATGGTAATGAGTTTGCCTTTTATGTTTGTGATGATTTTGAACTGAGTCTATAAACATGCACAACTTTAAATTATAAATACAATTCACTTCTGTATGTGTATGGAATGTAAACAGCTTGTGTTACAGGAAATCATATTTCTGCATCTTAATGAATATTGAATGGGCCTCAGGAAGAATAGCAACAGCTTGATAGTGCTAATCAACAATAAAACATTATCAATGCATTAAATGAAGAGAGCCTGTTTCTTGTTTTAGCCATGTCTCACAGCCACACAAACAGCCACACAAAGCCACACAAACAGCCACGCAAAAAGCCAAGCAAACAGCCACACAAAAAGCCACACACAGCCACGCAAACAGCCACACACAGCCACGCAAACAGCCACGCAAACAGCCACACAAAGCCACACAAGCAGCCAAGCAAATAGCCACGCAAACAGCCACGCAAACAGCCACGCCAACAGCCACGCCAACAGCCACGCAAACAGCCACCAAAGCCACACAAACAGCCACGCAAACAGCCAAAACAGCCACGCAAAACACCAACGCAAACAGCCACGCAAACAGCCACACAATAGGCCACACAACAGTCACAAGCAGCAACAATAGCCACGCAAACAGCACGCAAACAGCCAACGCCAACAGCACAGCCAACGCAACCAGCCACGGCAAAACAGCCACGCCAACAGCCACACAAAGCCACACAAACAGCCACGCAAACAGCCACACAAACAGCCACACAAACAGCCACACAGCCAACAAAGCCACACAAACAGCCACACAAACAGCCACACAAACTCGTCCAGCACAGGACTCCACCAGAGTCACAGAGTCCAGACTGATGTGGCCCATTGGTTATCAATGTTTAATGATGCACTAATGGTCAGTGGTGGCTTCGAACGTTACCTGACCCAGATTTTACCAGAACCAAAATGCGGCTAAGACTATTTTAAGAACTGAAATCAGAGCACCTGTTGGTTGGATCTCTTTTTAGTCTCACATATACAGCTGTCTTTAGAATTCTTTGTGTTACAAACTGTAGTTGGTGAGCAATATAGACAAAACTAATTTGAATGACTCTAATAAGAGTACATAGATGATTGTTTTTGGTCAGTCTCTCAAACAATAAACTTTCAGATAGACAAGATTGTCCAAGCTAAACCTAAAGATGTTTTGTTATTTCAATGAATCCACTTCATCCATAGATTTCTCTGGGACATTGTTGTCTCCAAATGCATTTTCCTCCCAGAGAGACAATACAAAATAAGATAGATAAGAGCTCTACATTAAAGCTTTTTTCCTCTTCACCTGCAGTGTCCCACCTTATGTCTCGGTGGAGGGTCAAGTATGACACATAAAGTTGACTGTAAAATGAAACACCAACTTTTACACATATTTCTGTACAGTTTTTTCCAGAGGTTTTATACTTAGTTCATTTCCACCACTGGGAAACAAATGCCCAAGAGAAGCCAGAGAGAAGTTTCCAACCTGGAGTTCTCCAAACACTAATTACAGCTTTGCTCTGACAATGTTCCACACAAGACTCAAATTGCGCCTGGATTATGTGTAAGAAAAGAAGCTTGAACAGACTACACCAGGCAAACTGTTACACGAGGGGAACAAAAACGTGCGTTATTTGCCTACTCGTATTTCATAAAGAGTTGTTTTGAAAAGCGCTTTTTTCAACTATTATTGTTCCCGTTTGCTTTGAAATCCCATAGCTACAGCTGAGAAGGGGGCATTAGAAATAAAGGTTTGAGTAAAATATTCAATACAAAGAACCATGAACAAACTAAACTACACCAAAGTGAAGCCACATAAAAAGTTAAGACAGCTGCTCGAACGCCCCAAAGACAAAATACAACCCGATCAAAAATACAACGCTATATACGAAATAACATGCAAAACATACAATCAATCCTACATCGGAGAAACGGGGAGGAGTTTCAGTACAAGGAAAAAGGGACATCAGAAGGAAAGTGAAAAACAAACTACTACAAGACGAACAATGGCAGAAATAGAGAGAGCACACCAGAAAAACCTCAAACCAGCCGTATCACTGCAGACGGGAGAACCACGACACGGAGTGGGACAACTCCAAACGCTGGAGATCAGGAAAAGAGGCCCAACAACAGTGAACCGAGATGAAGGAGCTTTCATGCTCCCACACGTCTGGGACACGCTTCTCCCAAGACAGAGGGCGTGGCCAGGGGCGTGGCCAGTCCGGCACATCTTCCGGGAAGATCATCTGAAAAGTGACAGACGCTCACACAAATATCTCAAGATAAAAACAACTTATTTGTATCTTTATTAAGCAAACACACGAAAGAAGGAAAAATTGTCAAATTATTCAAAGCTTAACAACCAATGCTAGTCAAAAGAGGAAGTTAGAGCTACAATTAGGAGATGTTTTCTTAGCTAGACAATAAAATGTAGACATAAACTGAGGTGTGAGCACTGTTACCACTTGATTATTCTAGAGATTATTTTTTATCAATCGATTAGTTGTTGTATGGATTGAAAAAGGCCTGCGAAAATGAGATTTTTACAACATTTCAATCAGATAACAGATTTTCATCCAAACCCATAAACGTACAGGTGTCGTGTGTCATTTGAATGTAATCCCTGCTTTATCTGAGTCATAAGCCTGCTCGCTCAGCTCATGGCATGTGTAAGAGTCTACGTGCAGTCCACATCCCACCGCCTCTGTTAAGGTCTGTCAATCAGCCCCACGGCCACACCACCCGAGACGGGCTGCGTCCCTGTGAGCGCGCTGGCCTGTGTACACTCTCAGGAATAGAATGACGCCAATATAGTCTGTTCGAGAACGTTTGTGAGTGGACTCATGAACAGTCTGGGTGCGGAGTTTCACAGTTATGGCTCCTTTATTCCAGATTGTATTTACATGTGATATTTTAGGACGTGGCCTTTGATTTCCCTGCTTTTGCACTGCTTTGGCACTGTTACAACACTCCCCAGAAGCAGAGTTTCCAATTAAGTCTGCTACTTTCTCACAACTTTGGCCTTATTTTTGCTTTGTTTTAAGTTGTTTGCAAATGTTGACAGTTTTGCATTTTGCCTTATTTTTGTGTGCGTCTTGCTCCTGAGTGGCACTTTCACTTCACAAAAGAGCCTTTTTCTGGTCTGGTTCACAAGAATAGACCCAGTAATGACTCAAATATGGTCTATTAACAGATAATGAATGATTTAAAGCAGTTATCAATGTTAAATGTGCTGTTAAAATATGTGCATCTCATTAGCTCTCAGCGACTGATCTAATTGCTTTATTTATATTTGTGGAGCTGCGGCCACTTGTTATGGGCTTTCTTTTCAAAAGCTTGGTCACATGTTGCTCTTTGAAAATCTGCCCACTGTACAAAAGAGCTGTTTCCTACCGCGCGAGTAGTGAAGGGAAACCTTGGACTAAACTGTAGTTCACAATGTCTATGATTGTTTTCCCAAACTTGAAATGTGTTCTGGAAGCAGCTCGTGAGGGTGTTTGGCGTGAAGGTTTGAGCGCTGCACTTCCATCACAAGCGAAACAACTCCTGTCCTCCATGGTTTCTTTAGAGCAACTCAAATGAAGGTAAATCATGAACCAACCCAAGTCTCCCTGAAAAATCAACACAAAATGCTGCCTTTTTTGTTTAGTCTGCTCCAGATTGCAGATTTGATGTTTCCTTTGTCTCTTTGTTAACTTGGCAACATTGCTTTTCCACTTCCTCATGATCAAAACTAACGGATTAAAACTTTTTTTTTTTTTTATGTCTTTTTTCCACGCACACGACGTCGGCGGCACACGCTGAGGGTTGAAAGACTGAAAACCAACAATGCGCGCCTGCCTCAGGTCAGCCCGGACTTTTGTTAAAAGACCCAAATCATTCCATTGTTGTTCCGCACGCGCTTTGAATTGTTGCCGTTCGCTCCTTGCGCCTTCTGCCCCGCTCGCGGCACATTCTGGAGAGAGAGAGGGGGCGGTTTTTGGGAGCGACCCCCTTCCCCCTCGCCCCCCCCCCCCCCGCCCCCTCCTTTCTAGTCTCTTCTCGTCCCCCGTCACAAAGACCTGGAGAAAGCTGCGCCTTTTCTTCCTCCAGACGCACTCTCTCTCACTCAGCGCACGAACAGGCGGCAGCGCGGACGGACGCGGAGAGAGACGCGCAACTCGTCTGCCGCGTTATCATCAAGAGTCAAGGACCTTTCAGAGAGATTTGTTTATTTATTTAGTATTTATTTCGTAGTGAGTCCGTTTTGGCTGGATTTTACGCACGGTGGAGTGGAGTAACAACATGAAGCCAGACTTGTGAGAACATCTGACCTGGGAGCCACAAGGAGAGGATACGCACGCACAGAAGCCACGCACAGGAGATATGTGTTTTTACAAAGTGCTGCTGCTGGCGGCGGTGGTCTGCGGAGTGGCGCACGGGAAGACTCTGAAATACAAAGTTTACGAGGAGCAGAGAGTGGGCAGCGTGATCGCGCGCTTAAAGGAGGACGTCTCCGGTGTTTTGGCCAAACTGCCCGCTTCTCTGAGCTTTCGTTTCCGCGCCATGCAACGGGGCAGCACGCAGTTCCTTACGGTGCGCGAGGAGGACGGTGAGATCAGCATCGCAACCAAGATCGACCGCGAGAAGCTGTGCGAGAAGAACCTGAACTGCACGATCGAATTCGACGTGGTGACGCTGCCCACGGAGCACCTGCAGCTGTTCCACGTGGAGGTCGAGGTGCTGGACATCAACGACAACGCGCCGCACTTCTCCCGTGCCGTCGTGCCCCTCGACATCTCCGAGAGCGCGTCGGTGGGCACGCGCATGCCGCTGGACGGTGCCGTGGACGCGGACGTCGGGGACAACGCGCTGCACGCGTACTCTCTGGCGCCCAACAACTTCTTCCGAATCGAGGTGAGGACGCGCACGGACGGGGCCAAGTACGCAGAGCTGGTGGTGATGCGCGAGCTCGACCGCGAGTCCCAAACCGCGTACCAGCTGCTGCTCACGGCGTCGGACAACGGCGTGCCACCCAAGTCCGGCTCGACTTTACTCAAAATCAGCATCTCCGACTCCAACGACAACAGCCCGGCGTTTGACGAGCAGGCGTACGTGGTGAACCTGCTCGAAAACTCCCCCGTCGGGACTCTCATCCTCGACGTGAACGCTACAGACCCGGATGAAGGGACGAACGGTAAAATCGTCTACTCGTTCAGCAGCCACGTCTCGCCAAAGATCCTGGAAACTTTTAAAATCAACCCAGAAACAGGCCACATCACTCTGATCAAAAAGGTGGACTATGAAAGCACGGCGTCGTACGAGTTAGACGTCCAAGCTCAGGATATGGGGCCCAACTCCATCCCGGGATTGTGCAAAATCGTGATCAAAGTTGCTGACGTGAATGACAACAAACCGGAGATCAACATAAACCTGATGACACCAGGGAAGGAGGAGGTGGCGTACATCTCAGAGGGCGCACCAGTGGACACCTTCATCGCGCTGGTCAGGGTGGACGACAGCGACGCCGGGGTGAACGGGGAGGTGGTATGCAGGCTCCACGGGCACGGCCACTTCCGGCTGCAGAAGACCTACGAGAAGAATTACATGATCCTAACCAACGTGTCTCTGGACCGGGAGAAGCGGTCAGAGTACAGCCTGACCGTCATTGCCGAGGACAGGGGTACGCCGAGCCTGTCCACCATCAAACACTTCACGGTGCAGGTCCTGGATGAGAACGACAACCCGCCGCACTTCGAGAAGAACAGATACGAAGTGTTCAAGTCCGAGAACAACTCCCCGGGGGCATACCTCATGACTGTGGTGGCTTCAGATCCGGATTTAGGGACGAACGGACAGGTGACGTACAATGTGATTGATGTGCTCATTCAGGGAAGTCCCATCTCCACCTACGTCACCATCGACCCGTCAAATGGGGCCATCTACGCCCTGAGGAGCTTTGACCACGAGGATGTGAGCCGGATCGCCTTCACGGTGCAGGCGCGGGACGGAGGAAACCCTCCCCTGTCCACCAACACCACAGTGCTCCTCACTGTGCTGGACGAGAACGACAACGCCCCGGTCATCCTGTCGCCGGCCCTGAGGAACCACACGGCCGAACTGGCTGTGTGGAGGTACGCTTCCCCGGGGCAGCTGGTCACCGCCATGAAGGTGAGCGACCGGGACGCAGGCGCCAATGGGGAACTCAGTTGCTCCATCGTGTCCGGCAACGACGAGGGGCTGTTTGTCATGGACCCCCGCCGCTGCGAGCTCCGTACCAACGCCAGTCTGGAGCAGGTCAACCGGGACGTGGTCGAGATTAGAGTGGAAGTCCAGGACAGAGGCACTGCCCGGCTGAGCACGGGGGCGCTGCTGAGGCTGGGGCTGCAGGAGACCATGGAGGTCCTGGCCCCGCTGTACCCATCCGGCTCCGGACAGGGCCCTCTGGACCTGTCCCTCATCATCATCATCTCCCTGGGGGCTGTGTGCGCCCTGCTACTGGTGGTCATGGTCATGTTCGCCACAGCCCGGTGCAGTCGTGAGAAGAAGGACCCCCGGCACAACTACAACTGTCGCATGGCCGAAAGCAGCTACCAGAACCACCCAAAGAAACCAGCGCGGCAGATCCACAAGACGGACATCACACTGGTGCCCACAGTCAATGGCACGCTGCCCGTCCGAGCCCACCCACGCTCGCCCTCTGCCTCGCCCGCACCCGACCGGGGCACCCTCGGGAGTCGCCAGAGCCATCACAGCCGCCAGTCGCTCAACAGCCTGGTTACAATCTCCTCCAATCACGTGGCGGAGAACTTCGCCCTGGAGCTGGCCCATGCCACGCCCCCAGTGGAGGTAAGAAAGCATTCAGCATTCTGAGTGTCAACAGAACAATGCATGCAGACGATTTGAACTAAATAATGTCACATGACTATTCTATACCTAGAACTTCTAGATCACAAACCGCTCAGCATGCTTTGGTTGTTGACCACCACGTTGTCAAGGGTTTCAGAAGAGAACGACTGATTTGATTTATGATTTATCCGTGTTAAGGCCTCAATCAGCCTTGATTAGTCTCGATTTGGTCTCAAGACTAGTTCTGGGATTCGATTTGTGTTTTAATAGTTGAAATCGGTTCAAAGTGCACTAATGCTAAGAATAAGAAGGACAACATCTGCACCACAGGGTTAGCAGCTGGGACACAGAAGATCCGGGGATTGTGTTGTTTGCAGAGAAAAGGATGTTAACAACGGCAGACTTAATGACTCCATGAACGACCGGGACGCGGGCGCTCACACCGACAGACAACAACCAGATTACAAATAAATAAATGGGAACTTGATTTAGTCAGGACGATGAACGTGTCCAATCATTTAAAAATAAAAAGAAGTATACATACAAATATGTTCAAATATCCCTGTGGCATTGATATTGCAGTACTGCGCAGCTGTCCCTGGTCCAGTATCGTGCCCAGTTCAGAATGACCGAAGCACTTCATTAGTTCCAATCTTCTGAATGGTGAAAAGTCCTTAAAATGTCGCCCCTGAAGAGCTTTGCTTGAGAAGCCATTTTGGAAAACCCAAATCTAGTTCAGTCCAATTACAGCCAATAATCCTTTGAAAAAGCACACGCTCTGATGAGACTCGGTTGTATTTGCAGTATTTGTGTATATTCTGTTGTTTGTCACATGGTCACTCCCCCCTCCCCCCATCGTCCTCAGTGTGCAGTGCCTGTGTCGCTCCATTCATCCCCTCCTCATTTTCTCCCTTTATTTTCTTTTTGTGTCCCTGTGTCCGTGTGTGTGTCTGGACTGTAGCAAGTCTCACAGCTTCTGTCCATGCTCCATCAGGGCCAGTACCAGCCACGCCCGAGCTTCCGCGGCAACAAGTACACGCGCAGCTACAGGTACGAACCGCCTCCGGAAAGAACCGGCCCACAACAAGTCAGCTCCAGACGGCTGCAGCATGCTCAAACCTGCACGACCACACGGGACGAAACCAGGACTGAACCTGGACGAAACCAGGACTGAACCAGGACTGAACCAGGACTGAACCAGGACTGAACCAGCACGACCACAGGGGACGAAACCAGGACTGAACCTGGACGAAACCAGGACTGAACCAGGACTGATGAACCAGGACGAAACCAGCAACCACACGGGACGAAAACCAGGACTGAACCTGGACTGAACCAGCACTAACCAGGACTGAACCAGGACTGAACCAGGACTGAACCAGGACTGAACCAGACGAAACCAGCACGACCACACGGACGGAAACCAGACTGAACCAGACTGAACCAGGACTAAACCAGGACTAAACCAGGACTAAACCAGCACGACCACACAACACACAGGACGAAACCAGGACGAAACCAGGAACTGACCAGGACGAAACCAGGACTGAACAGGACGAAACCAGGACGAACACCAGGACTGAACCAGGACGAAACCAGGACTGAACCAGGACGAAACCAGGACGAAACCCACCAGGACTAAACCAGGACTAAACCAGACTAAACCAAGCACGACCCCACAGAACTAAACCAGGACTAAAACCAGACTAACCAGGACGAACAACCAGGCCAACCAGGACTAAACCAGCACTACCACAGGACTAACCAGGTCTAAAACCAGGACTAACCAGCACTACCACAGGACTAAAACCAGGTCTAACTGGACTAAACACAGGACTAAACCAGGTCTAAACCAGGACTAAACCAGCACACCACAGGACTAAACCAGGTCTACACCAGGACTAAACCAGCCACTACCACAGGACTAAACCAGGTCTAAAACCTGGACTAAACCAGACTAAACCAGGTCTAAACCAGACTAAACCAGCACTACCACAGGACTAACACAGGTCTAAACCAGGTCTAACCAGGACTAAACCAGGACTAAACCAGGACTAAACCAGGTATAAACCAGGACCTAACACAGGCCTAAACCAGGTCTAAACCAGGTCTAAACCAGGTCTAACCTGGATAAACCTGGTATAAACCAGGCACAAACCAGGACTAAACCAGGACTAGCACATGACTCAACCAGGTCTAAACTAGGACTAAACCAGTACTAAACCAGGTCTAAACCAGAAATAAACCAGGTCTAAACCAGAACTAAACCAGGTCTAAACCAGGACTACCACAGGACTAAACTAACACTACCACACGACTAAACCAGGACTAACACAGGACTAAACCAGGACTAAACACTACCACAGGACTAAACCAGGTCGAAACCAGGACTAACACATGACTAAACCAGGACTAAAGTAACACTACCACAGGACTAAACCAGGACTACCACAGCACTAAACTAAACCAGTACTATGACAGGACTAAACAAACACTACCACAGGACTAAACCAGGTCTAATTTAAGACTACGTACCACAAGATTGTTCAAACCAGAACTAAACCAGGACTAAACCACATTTTATTCACCACAAACCCAGGACTAGAAATCACATTAAATCAGGACTATCACAAGACTCAACCAGGTCTAAACCAGGACTACCACAAGATGAAACCAGGCCTAAACCGAGCCTAAACCAGGCCTAAACCAGGCCTAAACCAGGTCTAAACCAGGACTAAACCAGGACTAAACCAGGACTAAAAAAGGACTACTTCAAGATTTGTAATCTGATATAAATCAGGACTAACACAAGACAAAAACATGGTCTAAACCAGAGCTTCTTCAAGATTTAACCAGGACTACGTCATGACTATTTCAGGTCTACCACAAGCCTAAACCAGGTCTAAACCTGGACTTGAACCACACACCACAGTTTGAGAGTAAACATCACGTCTGAGAGTTGCCCGCGCTCTCTCTCCATTTGCATAATCATATGTAAAACCCTGTCGCTCTGCCGAGTCTGCTGCTCTGCTCTGATAAGACGTGTGCGTGTGTGCGTGTGTGCGTGTGTGTGTGTGTGCGTGTGTGCGTGTGCGTGTGCGTGTGCAGATACGCCCTGAACGAGATGGATAAGTTCAGCCTGAAGGACAGCGGGCGCGGGGACAGCGAGGCGGGCGACAGCGACTACGAGCCGGGTCGAGAGTCGCCCATGGAGAGGCTGCTCGGGGAGGGCTTCAGCGAGACCTACGGGCACGACGGACCGCACAGACCGCATGCAGGTACGGCCACTGCACCGCGCTGCATCGTAACCCACGGCAACCGCATCTGCTGGACACTGGTTGCTCCAGCACACACCAAAACAAAGACACTACCAGTTCAAATGACACTTCACATGATCAGATTTAAGATTTCACTTCTTCCCCAGTTTGAAAAGGCTGCTTATAATGGTACTTCCTGGTAGATTTGACACAGGTAATTCCACAAGTGTTACCTAGCAACTATATTGTAAACAAGGGCCAAAATAATAATTCCTGATCAGACCTTTCTTTTGTTAAATGATGTTAAACTGTCAGAGAATGTGTGTAAACTGTCCCTTGGATGGAATGGCACTTCCTGTCATTTTACCTCCCAAAAATCCACTTTTCTTCCCAAACTGACACTTGACCGATGTAAAACTATGATCAGTATTTGCCACAGATTCGACCCCACCAGGCCTGGTACAAGTCAGGTTTGTGGAGATGCAAGGCCACTCACAATAAGAACATAGATTTTTAAGCGCAATAAAGCAACAAAAACACATGCTTTGAGTCATGTCTAAAAAGTGTCTTGGGGGCTTAAAAGTTTGTATCTTCACACCACCGAGATGTCATTGCTTTGCCTGAAACATTCCACAGTATGGCATTACATGTACCATCTCAATATTGTCCGATGATTATCTCTATTATCTCTATGACGATATGTAACAGATGATGTTATGGCAATCCATCGGAAATGTGCTTAAGGTGAACAAAAAAGTGCAGGAATATCGCATTATTTTTATCTTTAACCTGCTTATTATGCAGCCTTTTAATAGTTCTTATGATAGCCCATATACACAGTATTCAAAATGTGCATCCCTCCAAAGCAACTTTTGCCGTGTAAAACATTTTAAACATATTCCACCTCTACTACAAGAGAAACATTTCCCCCAACCATCCCAACCAGAAAGCCCCCTAAACAGTGTTCCATATCACATATATTGAACGCTAAGTGGATCTCGTGGTTGTCGTGACAAAGACAGACAAAGAAAGACCCCCAGCCCTCTCCCTGGTGTTTGTCTCCAGGCAGAATGATGTGTGAGTGTGCGCTGGAGTCGGGCTGTTTCATATTCTGATCAGGGATTGGTTGTGAAGCCCTCTGCTGAGACCATGCAGGTGTCCAGCTCCAGTGTTTGTGCCATCACTCGTCTCCGAAACCACACTCCAATTACAGCCCAGCCTCAGCGCCGGCTCCGGGCTCGTTAGGCACTTTGCGCTCCATACCTTTTAGCTGTCACTCTTGAGTGCTCCAAACTCAAGCCAGCGCGCCGCTCCTCTGATGAAAAGGAACCCGTTAATTGCCATGTGACGAGCTGTTGCCAGGGCGACGGGACTCCAGATTGCGCGGTTGATTAAAGCCTGGAGAGCGTAATTACATCTCGCGCTCACCTTTCTCCCTGCCTCTGCCTCCCACCAGCGTTTAGCCACAGCCCTCATTATGCGCCGCATCAGGGCCCCTGTCCAGGAGGCGGGGCCAGGGGGTATCCAAGAGGGTCACCTGCATTTATGGAGCCATTGAAACTGAAAAAACTCAAAGGGAGAAACGGAAAAGTCAGTTTTATTGTCTAGCTGTGAAAAACATAGAATTGATGTCAAATGTATTTGTAAAGGTGCTGTAGCTAATGTGCTAACACTTCCAAACAGCCATGGCAGTCATTCGGACCCTTATATTCCTCACTCATTCTGTAATTCTAATGTTAGTGAAGCTAGCACACATTAGCATGCTAACAGCGCACTTTGCTTTGTGGAGAATAAAACGCTCTGTAATGAGATGCGGAAAGCACACAGTGGTCTGAATTTGACCCTCAGAGCCGCTTTAACACTATATCCGTATCTGTGGGACAGATTTGACTTTATCACATGAAACTAATCGGGTGCGGCCCCTTTAACGTCGAGTGTGACCACCTCCTGCTCAGGTGCACACGTCCCAGAGGGGGGTCTGTAAACGCAGGACAGTTCAACGCTGATCAAATTGACCTGAAAAAGCCATAGTTTCAGAACATGACCCACTTCTGTCCATAATGCAGCGCGAGAGCTTCCTTCTGTCGCAGAGACGTGAGCACATCAAACTGGGAAAGTTTCCCCCTCTCCTGTGGCTCTGGAGGAGGGGGGCTTTGATGATGTCACAGTCCTGTCAGATTTGATTAAAACTTCACAAATTTGACACTTGGGATTATAGTGAGACGAGATCAGGCTGGATTGTTCCTGGTGTATCTGCAGCAGGGTGCGTTCTCTGTCGC
The DNA here is from genome assembly GCA_015082035.1 of Chaenogobius annularis. Classification (NCBI taxonomy): domain Eukaryota; kingdom Metazoa; phylum Chordata; class Actinopteri; order Gobiiformes; family Gobiidae; genus Chaenogobius; species Chaenogobius annularis. The sequence continues at coordinate 136,355 of BJKM01000805.1, forward strand.
TCCGTGACTGTTGACACGTCCCGTTTCGGCACAAATCTGGAGCCTTAAATCTTTGATTTCTCTGCTTTTATCGGGCGGCCCCCGCACTGTGCTTCATCTGCTCTCACATGTATTATAAATGCTGCTTTCATGTTAATGAGCTCATAATGAAGTCCCACCACACGGCCAAGTGCAGCCGCGCTAATGAGCGCTTTAAGATGGCATATTTGATTTGACTAATTTATTCTTCAGAGAGTTTCTATTTGAAGATTTAATATTGAAAAGAGTGACTTGAAAGAGAAAGAAATGAGAGCTTTTAGAGCAGAGTTCTTCTGCTTGGGCGTTCAGACGAGGATTGGTCACTGACTTTATCTGCTGTTGTGTCCCACAGGCATGAGGCTGTGCACGGAGGAGTGCAGGGTCCTGGGACACTCGGACCAGTGTTGGATGCCCCCCCTGGCCTCGCCCGCCTCCTCCTCCTCTGACTACAGGAGTAACCTGTACATCCCTGGAGAAGAGGCCCGCCAGCCCACAGAGCTGCCCCAGGAGACAGCCCCTGTGCCCTGCACCGACAGAAACCAGAGCTTCTCCACCTTCGGTAAAGACCTGAGCGCAGAGGAGGGCGAGGAGGGGGGCGAAGGCGGCACTGTGGCTCTGCGAGACGAGGATGTGTGTGGGACGTCCTCTCTGCTGTCCGAGATGAGCAGCGTGTTCCAGAGACTGTTACCTCAGGGTTTGGACGCGTACGTTCAAGTGAACGAGAGCCAGCGGGGCACCAGTCTAAGCGGGGTGGGGGTCCCTCTGACCGGCTCCCTGGACCGCAGGAGGGGCCACCTCCCGGGCAAGGCCAGCCCTTCGGTGCACCAGCAGGGGGTTGCGGCCTGGGCTGCCAACACACACTACCAGAACCCCAGCATGGGCCACCCTCAGCCCGGGGCCTACCACACCCTCAAACCCAGCACCAAGCTGGGCTCGCAGCCCAAACACAGCCCCCAGAACAGCAGCTCTAAAGCCCACAGCGCCCCCCTGCTGACCGCCATGGTCAGCCCCGCTCTGCAGAATGCACCTGCTCCCTCTGTGCCCATCCCCGCGCCCCTGCCCGGACCCCCTGCTAAGTGGCTGCCGGCCATGGAGGAGATCCCCGAGAACTACGAGGAGGACGACTTTGAGTGTGTGCTGGGCCACCTGCAGGGCAAACGCAGCGACAGCAGGCACGAGCTGGTGGACGCCAGCGAGCTGGTCGCCGAGATCAACAAACTCTTACAGGACGTAAGGCAGAGCTAGCCCCGCCCCCAGTAAAGGTGTTAGCCCCGCCCCAGTATAGGTGCGAGCCACGCCCCCAGTAAAGGTGCTAGCCACACCTCTTAAATGTTCCTCCGTTGGTGAGGGGAAGAGCCGAGCGTCCAGCGTGCCCACCTCGTGTTTCTGTTCAAACCATGCTAAATACTGAAGAACATCGTGTCAGAGCTGATGCTGCATTCATGTGCCCCTCGTATTCCCCAGCATTATTATTGTGTTAGATAATCATTTAGTATTTTTATTTATAAAGTTTATTTCCTGACAGGACTGTTTGTAATGTTATTTATAAGTTATTTATTATTAATTCTTCTGTTTATATCTATTTGATTAAATAGCATAGACAATGAATCTGAATGTGTATGAGCATGAGTCCTGCGCCCCCTGCTGGACACAGTATGTGACTGATGTCTGACTTTTACTTTGAGCAGGACACATGAATGCAGCAGGGCTCTTACAATGCATTGTGGGTAAATACAACAGACTCCATGTTGGAATGAAGGTGTTTTGAATGAATCCATGAGTGTGGCGGGCCTCGAGGGGAAAACACTCAAATGTGACCTGCAATTGTCGTTAAAGTTGCATTTCTGACGTTATGTGTTTTGTGAATGCTAATATCCCAAAAAATGTTTGTAATTGTTGGTTTGGTACACAATGTACACTCTGTGACTGTATTTATCTTTGTATTTTAAAAATACATTTGTAAACTTATATTTATAAAAGTGTATATAGAGTCTATTTTTATACGGAGCATGTGGAGTCAGGTGAACGTACTTTGAACCTGCAGCAGACACTCGCTGTGTTCAAACGGTTTTGTATTGTCATTCTTTTGTATTTGTCACTATGATATCCTGCATTAATATGAATATACACTTGTCTTTGTGGTACAGTGTGGGCCGCACACAGGGCACTAATAAAATGATTCCTTGGAATATTTCACAATTCTGACTTTTAATACATATGTACTTCTGAGAGTAGTTTAAGACACCATACTTTTACTCTATTCTGCATTCTAGTGGCCTTCATGTGTGAGACAAGAAGGTCAAGGTTCTGACAGTCTGGGAAAGTCCCCCATATACATCTGTGAGCACGCTTTGGAACAGTGTTTAACTGCTGCCGTCCCAAAAGCCAGTGCTAAAGACCGAATGCTTCAGAACACGACTGACCTGTTAACGTTACACGGGCCAGTCAGGACTTTCTTCTAACATCTGTTGTTCTTGTGACTTGGACAACTGCAGGTGAATGTGGGAACGATTGGTCAGAGACATGAGCAGAGCAAAACACAAACAGAACCAGCACGACAGATTTGTTTAAGTCGAGACACTGCTGGTGAAAAGAAACTACTCTCAAATCTAGAGATATCCAATTTGAAACATCTTTATTTCATCTGAATCAACGTAAGAAAACATGTATTACACCCTGTAATGTTTTCTTATGTAAATAAGGCATTTAACGTAGATATTTTGGACATAAAATTGACATTCGATTTTCAAAATTATTTTCAAATTATACAGAGGGGACTTTTGGATTTCTTATTTACTATTTGACTAAAGATCAGACTGAAAATGGATAAAGTATGACTCATTTATGGAGAAAAATTTGAATAAATTCATTTTAGAATTAGATATATCCTTGTGTACGATACGCCAGATCGTGCAGTTTGGTGTGTTTGAGCTGCTCTAAGGCCTTTATGTCTCTGTGGGAGGGAAATGTCCCAGAGAAATCTATGGATGAAGAGGATTCAGTGATTCATCATCTCCAGGAGCAGATTGGACGCTTTTGTTTCCAGGTGAAAGGTAAAAAAAACGCCTTTTCCTCGGAGCGTTTCCATTCTGCTCCTCACGTTTACCAGGCAGGGCAGGGTGGAGCGTGAGCGACATCTGCAGGTGGAAAGTGTCACTGCACCAAACAACACACGCCTGTACCAGAGCTGGGGAAACACCGCCCCCTTAAGGACAAAGGTAGTCACTGCATCAGGGAGCACATACTTTACATGAGTCACAACCTTAGTGTCTTAACTTAATTGTTGTTACATAATATTGTGTGTGCGTATATATTATCATACTATATATATATATATATATATATATAAATATATATATATAATATATATATATATAATCATAACAAATAACACATTTAAGGGAAAGGTGACCCTGCTACAATTTTCAAGAAAAAACTGGCAAATGTTTGAGAGAAACCAGCCCTTCAACAGGTTTGGAGAGTCTGATCTTGGGACACGATCTGTTTCTGACTGCACTGTGTCCGTCAGGAAGCTTGGCGTGGTCTCCAGCTCTTTTAAACAAACAGACACAGAAGTGCTGTAGTACACGCTTTTTCAGTTGCACATTTTAGACAAAAAGAAAGCATAATTTACTTTTGAATGGATTACAAAAAAAGATTAAAGATAAATAACTATTCAAATAAACTTAATTTGGCACAGACTGTGTAGGTAGAACAATACAATAAGACTAATTAAGACTGTGTTTTGCCCCTGGTGTGTCTGTTTGTTGTTGTGTGTGTATATATATATATATATATACACATACATACATATATATATATATATATATATATATATATATAATTATATATATATATATATATAATATATACACATATATACATACATATTTTATATATATATACACACACACACACAACACACACACATACATACATACATCATACATATTATATAATATATATATATGAGGGCCGGATTCTTCACTCTGAGGGCCTGATTAAATGTATATATATAATATATATATATATATATATATAATATATATATATAATATATATATATATATATGTATATATATATTATATATATATATAGTGCGCTCTTCAGACTCCAGCTTCATATGTATATATATATTTATAAAGATAACAGGACTTTGACAGTGCAGTGTAGCACAGCAGTGAAATGAAGGCGTATGGTTGACTTTCGTGTGCCTCACTGGTAGACCCTTGTCCCCTGGACCTGGAGAGTCTAAGACCACACTCCTCCATTAACCCTTAACTCACTGGACCCCCCCCCCGGGCCTATGGAGAGTCTTCTGTGCCTGTACATCTGAAATAGGCGTGTGCGCTCTTTGCACCACGTCTTGTCAGCAGAACAATAGTGCGTGTGGGTGTGGGACATATTATTACTGTGCCTGTGTGGAGTCTGTGTTTTTAAAGCCTCTCCTATTGTGGATTTTCAGATTGTTGTTTTTTTTTTAAGGAAAACTCGCTCCGTGTTGTAGACTGTAATCCCACATCAAACTCTGGCTGTGCTGGTGGGGCTGGAGCCTGTGGGGCTGTGGTGCTGGAGGTGCTGGCAGGCTGGGTGCGTGGTGTGTCCACCTCTAAGCCGCTGTAATCTGCCAGTACAATGGTAAACACCTCGCTGACGGCTGCAAGCTCCAGGGCTGTGCAGCTCAGATTAAACTGATAGCACAGGATGGAGCTGGGAAAGGACATGTGTTTTAGACGCTCTTTGCACTGAACTCATAGGCTGCCTTCACATTTTTACATTACAACAGTCTAGAATCTCGAGAGTTTAATCTGTGTGGCCTTCGAGTCATGCTTCAGCAGCAGAAGTGAGGGAAAAACAGGCTTATTTGGATATATTTTGGAACAATTTAAATATAGTTGGGACACAACACTCATTTTAGATTTTTTTTTTTAGTCAATCACTGCTTTCCTCGATTGCCCTGACACTGGCTTACTCTGAGCTGGAGACAGTCAAAATGTTCATGTAGAATTTGCTGTCTGATGCAGATTTGTTGACCTGGTTTATGGTTCATGTCTCTGTAATTATGGGCCTTTACACATTAAACAAAAACTGGCACAAAGTTCAACGTCTTCTTTTTAACAAAAGTCAAATACCTCGGCCTCAGATGTGGTGCCGTTTTAATCCGTTATTGTTTTATAGTCTATTGCACATGTGTCAAACTCATGGCCCGCGGCCAGATGTGGCCCGCCAGACGTTTCATTGCCCGCGAACATTTCTAGTTTAATTTTCATTTCCAATAGATATTCGTTTTATCGCTAGACTAATTCCCACAACTTGTAGCCCGCCTCCCCCGGCTGCTCTCGCTGTGTGTTGTCCACTGCTCAAGTGCCGAGGGACAGCGACCGCACACTCATCTGCAGCCGGTTTAAAAATCGAACACACGGCAGCGATACGACTGTAGCGCCCGCTTCACACGTGGCGCTCTGCCAGGGCAAATCGTGGAAACACGAGGAATAAAGAAAAGAGGCGGTTTTGTGGACGTTAGAGCTGTGCTAAAAGCGGGCTAATGTGAAGCTAACAACAAGAAAACAAACTTCTTTGCTGACAACTCTGTGAGGAAAACATCCAAACCAGTGCAAAACCTGGACAGATCCTGAGCCACAGGTAAAACACAGGTCAGAGTGTAATAAAGTCTGAACATGACAGAGTGAAGCTGCTTTGAGCTCTCATTTGATTCACCACATGAATCATTTGTCACTAAAATAAGCTTAAACTGTAAAAATAGTGAGCTCATATTGAGTTTGTGCAGCAATATTAACATGTCTGTGATACAAACATTTAATATCAGAATCATATCACACGTCCATGTTCCTGTTCCTGCTGCTGCTGCTCATGAATATGGACTCAGTCTTTCACCTGCTGCACATTTTGTGCAACAGTGTCCACATAGAACTATTACTAGGCTATATAACATTTGTTATATTTTTATTGTTTTATTTTTTACATTATGTTCGGCCCGCGACCCAGCCTGAGCGTCGAAAAGCGGCCCCTGGCCCAAAATGAGTTTGACACCCCTGGTCTATTGGTATGTCCCTGTGTTTTCCTGTGTGTGACGGAGCCAGTCCCGGGTTGTAGTCCCGCGCCGCACAGACCCGCGCACAACGCGTTCAGTCCCCGCTTTCCCCGCTGTTTCCTTCATCATTCACATAGTTCCCGCACTCCTCCGACACTGATGCGCAAAGGGTGCACACATGCGCGCGCTACGCTCATTCTTCATCATACACGCCAGCTCTTACCCATTTTCGTAGGAAGATGCCACACATGTGTGTTGTACATTTATTTGGGGGTTTCATTATCTGTGTATTTTGCTCAGTGGGAGGGGCAAGAGACGAACAGGGAGCCACTATTGGCTGGGAGTCAGTCAGTCTGGATCTGAAGTGATTATCTGTACAAGAGGCCCTGACAATGCTTCAAACATTGATGAGGTTTCTTTCGGGAGGTGAAGGCGATCAGATCAGGACTTGTGGGTTTTGGGCAGCGCAGCCGAATCAGACAGCGAGTCGGAGGACGAAGAACAAGCCCCCCGCAAAAAGAAGCTGGTAAAATGGCTATTGTAAATGTTCAAGGTATTTATGACAAACTTTATCATATAGTTATGGCATTTTAGGCTGTCGAGATCAATAAACTAAGCGCCTGTTGCTTCAGTTGCCCCGGTAACATCGCTGCACGTGAGCGGCATACTCTTGGCAACAGCGTCAATATTCACGGTATTTACAAATCCTCTGGTATAATAGTATTTGGCTGGCTTTTTTTAGGAAGGTGGGTCCAGATCAATGAATGAATACTTGTATATTCTCTGTAACAGCTTCCCTATCGCAAACAATCCTCCTCCTCCTCCTCTTCCTCCTTCCTCCGCTGAGGCTGGTCAACTTCAGCACTCTGAATAATGATAATATTCATTAATGAGGCTAATAGAATTTTTAGAATGTTAGAAGAATCATTCTTTTGATTACATCAAAAAATGACTGTTCTTTGAGTGTGTTTTAACAAGGGAGCTAAAGTTACTTAGTTCTTCTTTAAAAGCCAGAGAATAAAAGAGGGCGGAGGAGGTTTTTCCTGCTGAGGAAAGAGCATTAGAAAGTAAAATTGTATATGATCAAATATCAAAGCCTTTACCTCATGAGGACCTCAAAGCAAAAGGTTCCCGTTTGGTGGTGGGCTGAGAGCGTCCCCCTGCTTTTGTTAGAGAAAACAAAGGTCTCCATCGTGGGAGGACACACAGTTCTACATATAGATAGAAGCCACAGCCTCACTCTGTCTGAGTTTTATCAGTTTTATCTTGTCAACTTTTAAGCTATGAACTAATAGAACACCTTCGATTTTGACCAAGAACCAATCAGCGTGCAGCAGTGCACAGCTGATCAATCACACACAAAGTCTGATCACAGCGGCTGCAGAATGTCTTCAGTCAAAGCGATTGTGATCTTTCTTCTTCTGCACCACGTGGCAGTTTATATTCTGAAAGATTTCCTGACTCTATTCTGCAAACAGTCTTCCCACATGCTACATCCACACGAGCGGGCAATGATTCTGTTGGAGTCTTTCTTTAGAATTCTAGCACACCTCTTTTTGTGGAAGTGTTGGTCAAAGACAGCCGAACAAAGACTGTGGGCCGTATTTTGCCGTTTATGGGAGCCTTTTCCAGGGGACGGTTCCAGGTTGCGTTCTGCTACCTTCAACACTGGCATAAAGTGAGTGTTACTGCCAGTGTTACTGACGTAACACTGGCATAAAGAGGCTGGACTTGGAAACTGGAGGCTGGAGTGGGATGGTGCCAGTCCATATATGGTCAGAACTGGGTAGCGTTACTTTAAAAACTAACTCGTTACATTACTTTGTTATTGCCCTGGGAAACTAACACATTACGTTACTCACCGTTCCACGGCCACGGGTCCTCACCGTTCCACGGTCACATGTCCTCACTGTTCCAGTCACATGTTAAAGCCTGTTGTTGGTTTGCTTACAGTAATAATTGCCGTTGCTCTGGCGATAGATCAGGGCCTGTTTATCTGCTACTTTTTAGCAGACTTTTTGTCTTCCTCGCTTTTTTTACACAGTTCCAGAGATAAAGTGTAGATGACATGCTTTATTATATAAGACAAATTCAACAAAAATGTTTGCCATAAAATGGAGGATAACGTCCAAAACAGACCGCACTCACTTTCTGCCACCAGGGGGCGCAACGCAAGCCAAAAATCCCAGAAGAAAACAATATCAGCATCACTCGTATAACCGATATATTTACAGAACACAGTAACTTAATCATTAAAATATCAACTAAAAAAGCAAAGTAAATGTGTTTGAATGAGCTTTATGTCTCTTTTATGTTGCCAGGTTACCACAGTACAATGCCATACAATAAGCATGTGTCGGCCTCAAGCAGTGAACAACATGAGCAGCGACGCACAACAGAACACACTTGTTTTGGCACAAAATATTGGTTATAATGAAGGAGAAGGAGATTTCCAAACGTGCACCTGAAAGTTCCTTTCTCATTGGTGTGAGGACCAGACTCACAGTCACTAGTGTCACAGTGCACATGCTCACAACACGTCGAGCTCTGGGATTGTGGTGACGAGATGAGACCGAACCAACACTTTTCGCATTACTGATTTGAAAAAGTAACTTGGGCAGCACTAGATTACATGTGTGCACAAATCTAATGTTCCTTGTTACTCTATAAAAGCAATTTGAGTACTCTAACGCGTTACCCCCAACTCTGTATATGGTGATAGTGTTTGCACCAATGACTAATGACTGTGGCGTTCAAAAGCACCACCTGTGGGTAATGTTTGCAGTCATGTCTCATTTACAAGCAATGGAAGAAGTGTGCAGTAACATTGTTTGATTTTCAGTTTTCAATCTGTTCCCAAAATTCAAATACAATAAAATATTGAAATACAGCCTGTTTTCTTTCTTTGTCCGCTCATACAGGCGGATCGAGTACTCTGGTGTTGGGCTGTCAGTCTGTGCCAGTTTTACGCAGACTGGGACAAGAATTTTGGGTGAATGTGATGGTGACCGTGGCGATTTAACCAGTTTCCCAAATAGACGTTCCTCTCCGAGCTGAGGTGGAGGTGTCCAGCAAAGAGCTTTAAGAGCTGAGTACGTGAAGGTGCTGCAATGTTTATGTGAGTGGGTGGATTCGTCCGGAATTCACCGCACAACGCCCTCAATTTTCTTCACTCGACCTCATATTTTGGCATAATCATACCACTGGTTTAGAATTCCACGCCCTGCGCACTCACTAATTGCGCCAAGGCAAGATGTCAGGAAATGAGCTCTGCAACGCCCAAGGTACCGCTAAGACTGGTGGCAAAATACGGCCCTATAACTGTTTCGGTTGTAAGCTGTTATGATAAAAAAATCACATAAAATGCGGACATTATTTGTCTTTCTACACCTCAACTCCCTATAATATACTTGGGCACTAATATACCTTGGGGCCACAGAACATTCCTGATGCGCTATTGGCTGAAAGCATAGGAACGTCACGCATAGCGATTAGGTGTCAGCTTAAAGACTCAAAAGACATGCATTAAACGATGAATTCAATTCTAATGATTAGTGATCTGTTCTACATCTGTAAACTTAACTGTAAATTTTGCCAATACTAAGTCGATTTTTATCTTATAGGAAATTATATATATATATATATATATATATATATATATATATATATTATTAATTATATATAATTTTTTTTTTTTTAAATGCATGCCTTATTTGATATAACTTTCTTTATTATGTTCATTGTTGCATGTTCCTCGTTTCTGATTCTGAAAAATAAGTTACGAGTGCGATAAATTCATTTAGATTGCCTGTTAAACGTAGATGATGTCAGCAGAAACAGACTCCTTCTCTCACGAAAACAGCTCTTAACCCACCCGCTTACATGGAGTGACTACACAATGTGACAAAGAGCCCACCCACACACTGCGCATAAAATCAGGAAATGCAATAAATGTCATTAAATCCTGGACAAAGAAGCTGCTTTAGATGTGCTTACTGAATATTCAATAATAATAAAGTAGAGCTTATAAGATACAAAGGAGGGCCAAGGCCATAAAGCAGAGCCTGAGCAGGTTGTGTCCATATACATCTAGTGTAGAATGAGAAGAGCCTCATGTCACCACAGAGCTGAGGAAAAACATCACAAAATTACATAACAGAAGCAAATGACACACAGGATTTTGCTTCCGAGATCATTCTGAAATGTGGAAAAAAGTGTTTGTTGCTGAAATGATTTACACTGTTCTACGAACAGCAATAACTGTGAATGATATTAAAAAAAGTAAAAAGTGCTTTGGAGTGACCTCAGCCTGCTGGGTTATTTCCCATGTGTGGGCAGAAAAACAAACCAAAAATACATAAATTATGCCAAGTAATTTCGCAAAAAATTGAAAATAATGAAAGCTCAAACAAGTGCAATAAAAACATTTAAGCTGCATGCAGTTATGAAGGGCCCTCCAACCCCTGCCACTGCAGAAGGCTTCATATCAGACCTGGCTTGACATGTGATCGCTTCATTTGCAGGGGGCGCTGAAGAGCCAAATTTTAATATAGCATATTTTATTAGCACACCACCTTTAACTTAAAAGGCGACCTCTGAGTTTCCATGCATATTACGGCTCTCTCAGCTGTGGTTAGGGTTAGTTTGCCAAGCGATTGTGGACCTCGCCCTTTCATGTACTCGAAGTACTTTTGGCAATTCATTTTAAAAGTGTTGTGAATGATAAATAATAATAATAATTTTAATATATATATATGATATATATACAGTATATATATATATATATAATATATACACACACACACACAGTGTATGTGTGTGTGTGTGTGTGTGTGTTGTGTGTGTGTGTGTGTGTGTGTATTGTATATATATATATTATATATTATATATATATATTTATATATCACAGATATATATAAAATAGTTTTTGTAACGCCAACAAATCACATCAGCGGTTGTCTCGAGGGGCGACAGTGAAAAAACAGAAAATACAGTGTTCATAGGACTTGGTAATGTCCCAGCATCCCGTGTCCTTTGACAGATGTCCCAAGCTCCCCTGTCCTTAGACCCTCCTTCTCGGCCAGGAAAAACTACCAACCTCTTTGGGGAAAAGCAGAAAACTGTAGGAGTTCCACAGTGAAGGAGAGATCCTTCACAGGCGGATACGCTTCAATTTGCAGATAGACGGTGGAGCTGGACCCACTCAGAAGGAGAACCAGTTCTTCGAGGCAGATGAAGAACCGTTCATATGGAATAGAGACTGTTTTCCAGGCAGTTGAGGAGCATCTGGATCCACAGTCGGTTGGCATGTGGCTGAAATAGATCCCCCGTAGGGAATGGAAAAAGAAGAAAAAGATGTGAACAGTAACGAATATATTACAAATTAAATTAAATAATTAAATATTGTTTGATAGGAAAAGTAGTCAGAAACAGAGGATGGTGCTGAAGCTGCCATACTTCCCCCAGTATAGTTGCTCCTAGGGCAGCATAGCTGGGAACTGTAGTTTTTTATTTCTGTTCCTAACTGGCCTGACCATAAGCCATTTCAAAAGAGGAACGTTTTAAGCCTGGTCTTAAATGAAGAGACTGTCGGCCTCTTTAACATGGACAGGAGCTGATTCCACAACACAGGAGCTTGGTAGCTAAATGCTCTACCTCCTACTGTGCTTTTAGAGACTCTTGGGACCACCAGAAGTCCAGCATTTTGAGAGCGAAGTGCTCTGTTTGGATGATAAGTCCTATAGCATCTTTGAGGTCGGATGGGGCCAGGTCATTTATGGCTTTGTAAGTCAGGAGGAGGATTTTGAATTTGATTCTAAACTCGACAGGGAGCCAGTGAAGAGACTCGAGCACCGGCGTAATGTGCTCTCTTCTTTTAGTTCCTGTTAGTAATCTTGCTGCTGCATTTTGAACCAGTTGAAAGCTTTTTATGGAGCTTTTAGACACGCTGCGAGCAGGGAGTTACAGTAGTCTAATCTAGATGTTACAAATGTATGGATACATTTTTGTATTTTCCATATTGTGCATCGCTTTTAGGCAAGATTTTTCAGAATTTTGGCTATATTACGCAGATGAAATAGGCTGTTTACAGGCTTGATTTACGTGCAAGGCACATAACTCATATACCGACTCAGAAATGGGGGCCACGATCAGTCACCTCCTCGACATGATGACATCAAACTGTACACTATGAGCGAGTGAAACATCGACTCTCTGATCCCACACAACCAGTATCTACAGCGCTGACATTGGGATCTCATTCGGGCTTGAGAAGTGTAGTCGGATGGTGACAAAGAGAAGGAAGGTAGTCCACACGGAAGGGATTTCACTCCCAGAAGGAACAATAGCAGACTTTGAGGGATGGCTACAAGTACCTTGGAATACCCACAGGCAAATGGCAACCTCAAAGAAGGTAACAAGGAAAGCGGCAACAGCCAATTACCTACGAGTAAGGCAAGTCCAAAGAAGCCAGCTCAATGACAAGAACAAGTCCCCGGGCAATAAATAGCTACGCCCTGCCAGTGATCAGATGTTCTGCAGGAATAATAAGGTGGCCAAAGGAAGAGATACAGACCACAGATGTTAAGCCGCAAAAGCTCCTCACCATAAATGGAGGTTCCACCCGAAAATCCAGCACCCTGAGATTGTACACTAGCCGTAAGGAAGGAGGCCGTGTGACTAGTGAGCGTGAGAGCCACTGTCCAGGATGAAACATCCAAGAATCCACAAGTACATCAAGAACAAGGCCAAAACAGATGACGTGCTCAGTGAATGTCTCAGGCAATGAGGGAAACCAGAGATAGTTGGAGTAACAGAGGATGAGGTGCTGGAGGAGGGACCATCATGGGAGGACAAGCCCCTACATGGGATGTACCATCGGAACATAACTGAAGTGGCTGATATCAAGCAATCCTACCAAAGTCTAGAGCATGCCGGTCTGAAGGACAGCACAGAGGCACTCATCATGGCTGGACAGGAACAGGCCCTGAGCACCAAGCTCTACCACACCAGACAAGACCCAAGGTGTAGGCTGTGCAAAGGGGCCCCTGAGACAATCCAGCACACAACTGCAGGGTGTGAGATGCTGGCAGGGAAAGCATACATGGAGCATCATAACCAAGTTGTTGGCACAGGAACATCTGTGCGAAGTATGGACTGGAAACCCCAAGGTCAAAGTGGAAAACACCTCCGAAGGTGGTAGAGAAAGACCGAGCCAAGATCCTGTGGGACTTCCAGATACAGACTGACAGAATGGTAATGGCAAACCAACCAGACATTGTGGTGGTGGATAAACAGCAGAGGAAAGCCATTGTGGTTGATGTGGCAACACCAAGTGATGGCAACATCAGGAAAAAGGAACACGAGAAACTGAAGAAATACCAAGGGCTCAGAGAAGAGCTGGAGAAGGTGTGGAGGGTGAAGGCGAAAGTGGTGCCCGTGGTCATCGGAGCACTCGGAGCAGTGACCCCCAAACTGGAGGAGTGGCTACAACATATCCCTGTAAAAACATCAGACATCTCAGTCCTGAAAAGTGCAGTACTAGGAACAGCAAAGATACTGCGCAGAACCTTCGAGCTCTCAGGACCCGAGCTTAGAAAAAGGGATGAGACCACCCGCGGAGGGTGAGAAGGGAATTTGATAATATATATATATATATAACATTAAAGAAGTATTATAAAGCCAAGACAAGTGACGTATTAGGTTATAATGGTTATATTGGAAAATTAAATCAAATTAGTCTGTATTTTGTTTATTTCCTATTTGCAAATCAAAAGCAAGAATAAGCCAACTCAAAGCTTGTCAGAGCTGCAGATATTGTTAGCGCCCCCTAAAATTGATGAAGCCAAGTTACAACAAAAAAGCACCAGTGACATCGCACACACAATCTTAACTTCTGCAGCAACAGATCTACACAAAACAAGTCTGTGTGAGCATCATGACGCTTTAAAGGGGACAAAAGATGTAGAAAGCTTCTCCACCAAACTACTTTCTACTTATTTTGTTTGATTGTTGTTGCTTTCTTAGAAATGGAGTGGAGTACAAAGCATTATATATGTCTTTCAATGTAGTGGATTCAAAGTAATGAGTACTCAAACTAAATTAAATACAGTATTGAAGTAAATTTTCTTAGTTAATGACTACCTCTGAATACATTTCTTTGACTTCTCTGCAAAGCCTCTAAGCTGCGTTTGAACCTCTCTTTATGGAATGCTTTGGCTCTGGATAATGTTAGATTATGCATTATGACCTGGAAATATCATATTTTGGCTCTTGACAAAGTGAGTGCTGTGCGTCAGTAAACAGGAAACAGCTGAGACTAACTTTGCTAGCTTTGTTTTGCTAAGCATGTGGGCCCAACATATAAGTTAGCATCAGTGGAAATACTGCGCTTTAGCGCAAGTCAGAATTTTAAATTTTTATTTTATTTTTTTTCTGTGTTTTTGAATAATCCATAATTATACATGTATTCATATTCGGAGCAAGCTTTCCTGTTCTCAGATCTGACCTGGGAGTTTGGCCTGGTGACATCTCCTGTCAGTTGAAACCACCAGGAAAGTTATATTGTGCATCTTTAACATACACAATATCAAGAAGACTCATGGAATTCATGGAATGACTACATAAATAGGTGGGTGAATGGGTTTTAAGCAGTTTGTTGAGTGTTATGATGAACGCTGTAATTTAACACATGTAAACCTTTTCCTTACCACTGGGGGGAGCTCTTTCTTCTCCATTGCCCTGTGCGCCTGCATGTGACAGCTCTGACTGCAGCAGCGAGGATCAGCGTGGGAAAAACAAAAGGCTGTGTGTGATCTGCTGATATCCTCCACTCTGAGCCCCCCTGTTCCAACTGGCACAGGGCTCTCCTCTGCCGTTCAGCCAGATTAGCACCACACCTGCCCTGTAAACGCTGCACCGCCGTTGTCTTCTCATCAGGGATCGGCCAAGCTCCAGCAGACTCCGCACTCGGGTATAGACTTTGGCCAGCCTCGCTCTCACTCAGGCGGGGAGTGACATGCCGTTTGCACCTCACTGATGGATGTAAGCGCCAGCTTCAGATCGTACCACACCAACCGCTTTGTCCACAGCTGGAGGGATGGTAGCAGGGACATCACAATGTGTGGGGAAATATTGCACTTTTAAAATTATTAAAATTTAATGAATTAAAAAATAAAGTATGCTTCAACCTGCAAATTAGGTTACAGATTGTGTATATTGTGAAAACATAATACATATTTAATAAATCATAACTAAATATTACCAGACATTATAAAATACATAGATTATTTAATTGCACATCAAAGTAGGCACAATTCGTACACAAGGCAATTCAAAGTGCTTCACACAACAGGAAAAAAAATGCATTAAAATCACAAAGACAAGACAGAAATCACAAAACCTTAATTAAAAGAAATTTAAAGGTGCCATTTTCAGGCTATCCGTCAAGTAGTTTAAGACATGAAAGAGAAGAGTGCAAAGAAAATAATCTCAGTCATATGCACAGCCAAACAAAACAGTTTTTACCTTAGATTTGAACAATGCCAGAGTAGAGGCCTGTCTCACATCCTCACGAAGACTGTTCCAGAGTTTAGCTGCATAAAACTGAAACGCAGATTCCTGATGGTTCATTTGGCACTAACATGTCTGAGATGTACATTGGTGCTAGGCAATGGAGAGTCAGGACCCGAGCAGCAGCGTTCTGGATGTACTGCAGCTGTTTTACAACTCGCTTGGAGAGGCCAGTGAGCAGGCCGTTACAGTAGTCGAATCTACTAGAGACAAACGCGAGGATAAGTCTCTTCAAGTCTTTTTACCATCTAAAAAACATAGCCAAAATCCAAAGTATAGTGTTACTTTTGATTTTGGCTGTGTTTTTCCATATTCACCTGCCGTCAGTGAAACATAGATCTGAGTGTCGCCTGCATAATTGTGATAGGACATATTTTCGCTTCGTATCAACTGACCTAACGGTAGCATGTAGAGGTTGAATAGAAGGGGTCCCAGGATTGACCCTTGGGGTACCCCACAGGTCAGGAGCATCCGGTCTGAAACACAGTTACCAATTTCGACAAAGTACTTCCTGTCTTCCAGATAGGACTTTAACCAGTTTAGGGCAGTGCTAGTAATGCCCACCCAGTCCTCTAGTCTCTGTAAGAGGGTCCCATGATCGACAGTGTCAAAAGCAGCACTCAGATCTCATTTGTCACCTGGACAAGAGCAGTCTCAGTGCTGTGATGAGGTCTAAAACCTGACTGGAAAACATCAACTTAGTTGTTTATTAAGAGGAAATCAGTGAGCTGTTGGTAAACAACCTTTTCAAGGACTTTGCCCAAAATGGCAGATTAGAGATGGGCCGGTAATTACTCAGCACTGCGGCATCAAGACTGCTCATCTTTAGGAGAGGCTTTAGACCGCAGTTTTCAAAGACATTGGAATGTTCCAGATTGAAGCGACATGTTAACTATGTGAGTGAGTGGTGCTAACAAACTGTTCAGCACAGACTTTAGAAATCTGGTGGGTAACACATGGAGGCAGCATGTAGATGAACTCAGACTGGTGATGATCTCCTGGACAGTTTTGTCAGTTACAGATTCAAAGTGAGTCAGCTCTAAGTGTGTAGGTGGTTTTAGGGTTGTTATTTGCGTTGTAGAATTTGTAGCATTTTTAATCCCTGAACTTGTCATTAAAGAATAATGCAAACTCATTACACTTGGATGTGGAAATGAGTTCTCACTGCAGCGGAGCTGGAGGGTTTGTAAATCTGTTTACTGTGGGCAAACAGACACGCGAGTTGTTACTGCAGCTTCAATTATTTCAGAAAAATATTCTTCCCTAATTCTACATAGATTTAGGTTGTACATGTACAACTTCTCTCTGTAAATCTCTTTTGAACTTGAGCTTTCACTTGCGCCAGAACATTCAAAACACTACATGTAACAGAGTTCAACAAATTTACATTAGAACATGGAGACATTTTCAAAGTTTATCATTTCCATAAACAGTTTTCCTTTGCTGTCATTTATGTGTCTCCTCTGAACAACTGCAGGATCAACCGGTGGTTTGGGAAAATTTGGGTAATTAGATGATCCAGAGTGTGCCCTCTGCTGTGCGTGGGGCCACTCACATGCCCCACCCGTGCCAACCCAAGACCAAAAGTTTCAAGGACAGCATGAAGCTCTTGAGCGTTTGTCACAAAATGATCTACATGAACATTGAAATCACCTGTTATGACCAAACCATCAAAGTCTGTGCATACGACTGAAAGCATCTCAGTAAAATCATCAATAAAACTCTGGCAGTGCTGAGGAGGCTTGTATAAAATAATGAAGAAATGGATGGAGACTGTTTTAGCTCAATTTTAAAGGATACGTACTCAAATGTTGAAAACACCCCAAAGGACAACCTGTGGGTAACTAATTTAATCGCTAACAAAAGCACACACACCTCGTCCTTTTTGTTTTCTTGTGTTTTCAGGTTCAAACTTAAAAAAAAAAAAAAAATCTTGTGTAAGGATCTGACATTTTGCACAGCAAGATTCAGACTAGTTTCAGTGAGACTGGGTATTATCTTTTTACAGGGAATATGAATAAAATTTCTCAGACTGGGCAGAGTGACTCGCATTTTGTTTTCCCATCTGTGTGATGTGACTACAGAAATAGCACTAGGGGAGGCTGTTTTTACACAGGGCCCTTGTTGGTTTGATTTTTATTATGACTATAAGTCCCGGCAACGCTGAGACCCAGTGCATCCTAGCTATGGGAGATACCAGGTGAAAGGCGAGGGGGGATAGGTGGGGGCTTTTGTTGGTGTAGCAGGAGCCGGTGAGAGTTTGGGACCAGGTAAAAGATGGGGGGGATTAAAGTTCTGATATCAGAACTTTAATCTTATTATATTGGGTGTGAGTGGAGCCATCTTAATGCTTGATTTGAGCAGATAAGATGGCTGGGAAGGCCCTGGGTGAAAGTGGAAATGGAAAGGAGAGTGAGGAATCTGTAGTGGGAGATGTTCCAGGGGGGGGCGGGGCGATGGCAGGGATGCTGCTGGGCCTGTCAAAGATAAGTCTGAGGCCTTTGATGAGGACGTGCAGGACAGAAACTGAAATGACTCCTGCGCTGCCGTGGTGAAAATTGTTTTGGTGCTTCTGCTGATGAGTCCTTCGCTGGAGGCGAGGAAGTGAGTGTGGAGCGGCTGGATCTGAATCCTTTGCTGGTGTGGTGGTGGAGCGGCTGCTGATGAATCCTTTGGTGGAGGTTGTTGTTGTGGTTGCGCTGATGTTGAAACATTGGCTCGGTCTCTGGCTGATGGAGCAGGAATACTTTCTCAATCCTCTCTTCTCTAACTATCTGCTCAGGACCCTGTCCAGGCCCAGTCCAATGCCTCAGAGCGAGGAGCAGGTTCTCTGTCAGCACCCTCACTCCACCTCTGCAATAGGTGTGGGCCATTTCTCTTAAACAGGTCCTCTCCTTTCCAGAATAGATAGAAGTTCTCAATGTAGTGCAATCCTCTATGTGCACTACATTGGACAGCCATGTGTTCAGCTGAAGCAGCTGGCTAAACTTGTTTATCTTCCTGTCAATGTTTAAAAGAGGTCCACTTATGAATGTTTTGATTTCCATTTTATCAAGCATGTCGAATAACTCTAAGAAGTCTCTTTTCAAAACTTCAGTCTGTTCCCGTCGTATGTCCACGGCGCCCACGTGCACAATCAGTTGTTTAACTCCTTTGTGTGTGGCCAAAACATTAGAAATGCGTGACTTAATCTCAGTGATTGTGGCTGGGTAAAGAATGTGTTTTCATTTTTTCATGCATCATGTGACTTATCGCGCCATCCCCAATCAAGACGATCTTGACAGATTCTCTCTCTGTCTCTGTCTACCTTTTGTCCACGTCATATATTAAATTTTTCCTTTATATATTTACTTCAGTCAAAAATATGTTTGCAAGCTGTATTTTAGGTAAAGGTGATTATCTTTGTATCGCTAAGGCTTCTAAGGCAAACGAGTTTGTTCCAAGATACAGTCCAGTCTTTAGACAGTTTTGGGAACGACACAAAGTCAGTCCGGTTTAGGTTGAAAGTAGCCGTTTTTCTTGTAAAAAATGTGGACTTCTTACCACTGGATCATACTGGAATTGTATCTTGTAGTCCTTTTTCAGATTCCAAAGCGAATATCCGCGCTTGAAGCTCATGAATTTCTTATTTCCAACAGCGTTCACAAGAGTTTGTTTTCTGTTGCTGGCATGTCAGATTTGTTGATTAAAACTCTAATAATGTTCTTAAAATCCTTGGTTTACTTAAAAGAGTCATAATTAAAAAAATTTAGAAGACAAAAACTGATTAAAAAGCAAAATAAATAAGAAAAACAGCTATAACAAGAAGAAGCAAGCAGGAAAGCGTCTGCACTCTTCCAAACACATTGGTACAAAATATTAGTTGATAGTTGATTTAAGTTAATATTGCGTTCTGTATAGTCAATAGATTTAAAACAATGGATGTTCATTACTTAAAACAGGCGACTGACTGTGCTAAAACATTCATGTCTTCTTAATATTATAATCAGTGAAATTGTCTTTTTTATAATTCAATAATAATCATTGTTATTACACTATTATTTCTCCTGTGTAGACATCATATTTGTGCACTCAGGATACTTGGTTTTTTTTCCAGCTGCACACTTTCACTTGCACTTTCCCTTTCGCATAGCAGTTTACATCAAATGTTGCACAACTAATGCACATTTGTGAGCCTAGAGATGCTTTCTGAATCACTTTATTTTGAGGATTGCACTTTTTTTTTTACCTTTACTTGGACAAACTGCAACGGATAATAATTTCGAAGAAGTTGGATCACATTATCTTTGGCTGTAACCTGCAGCTGAAGACACATTTCTGCGGTGTACTAAAGATTCCAAAATCCCCACGATGAACCTACTATTGACCTTTTGCACGTGTCGTCACGCTCGTCAGAGGAACGCACGCCCACTCTGCCATGACGGAAACCTGTCCCTTGTTAAGATAAATTTCATTGATTTACTTATATTACTTGTAAAATGGTGATATCATGTTGTGAGGTTGGCTGCACTCACAGGGAAGGCTGTAAACCCTATGTAGCTTATTATCTTATGCCTATTGATGAGGACAGAAGACGGCGATGGGTAGCGGCAATAAAGCGTAAAATTGGAAACCCTCCAAGTACGCATGGATTTGCAGTGAGCACTTTTTACAAGATAAGTCAAATAGATGACCTTTTACATAACGGCAATTGTTTTGTCATGTTTTTATGCGTGGCACGTCTTTAGCTATCTATTTACCGGGTGCCAAGTGACTGAATATGTACAATGTAAATTTAATTACTTTGATGATTCAAAACTTCTTACCTTTGCCATTATGAGGAATCTCATCCCTCCACTGTAACAGTAGGACTGAGTCCCAGTGACCCAGCCAGCAGTGAAAAACTGTTAGGCGTCCAGACTCTTGTACGCTTTTAAATCTGCTCAAGTGTAAGGGGAAACACTGTTTACCACATAATGGTACAAATTGTGGGGGGTGAATTCAGTTAAAGCTGGCGATTTGATTAAATCGGTGAATATGGATGCAGGGAGAATGTACGGGTCAGTTTTTAATATTGCGCTTTGCTTTAATATTGCGCTAAAAGATGACAAACTTCCACCGATAACCAAACTGAACATGTCCTAGAACAGGGCAATTCAACGTAAGGCCTGGGGGTCAAATCAGGCCCTCCAAGCAATTAATCCGGCCCATGACCCAACTTCCAAATGTATTTTAAAAAAGTATATTAATATTGTTTACAGGTTAAATTCTGGATTTGCACTAGTTATATCATTATTATTCGGTATTTGGACCTTGTTTAATTCTACTTTAGACCTGTTTTGATTTTGAGTCAGTCCTGGGTCAAACCTGGTTCAGACCTGGTTGGTACTAGCCTAGTCCTAGTTCAGTCCTGGATTGTCAATTTTGCAATGTCGTTACAGTAGTGGCGGGTTGTGCTTGTGGCCCTCCGGCCCAGGGGCCTTGGCCCTCTGAAAAATCTGGCCCTCGGAAAAATGTAGTTGAATAGCCCTGCCATAAACATTGCTTAGTTGGCAAAAATAATTGCGATTGCTGTAAGTTTTGGTCAGTTTTACGCTCCCTGCAATGCTTCGTTCACTCACTCTTGCCGTCCATCATGGCGCACCCACGTGATCATGTGATGTACGTGGGGGTCAATAGGCCTGACATATTTGGGCGGATTGAAAAAAACTGTCATCCCTAGCTGGTCGACACAACAGAGAAGACATTAGTTGGTGTCTGAATTTTTGTTTAATTTGCTTATTATCATGTTACATTGTAGAGCCCTGCAATTAATAAGGTTTTAATCAAACTAGGAAAAAGGTAGATCACAGTTTTTAGCTTAGGGCTTTTTAATCAATTCAGCTAATCCTAGCAATTAAGTAACAAAGCTTGTTAATAGCTTTGTTACATATGTGAACATTTGCGTTTTACAAGCCTTTTACTCAAACATGCTTGAATCACTCAGAATGCAACTATGAAAAAGATAATGATAAGGGAAAAGCCTTTTAACATTTTTAAAAGTCAATTTAGCATAAGATGTTTCTTTTAAGTTATTCGATGACATACCAGTGCCGACGAGGCTTAAAATGAAGTCTTGAATAATTCATAATATGTGTAGGTCTAAAGAAATCAAATGTTCACTCCGCTTTAGGGTTTGGTGGGCATCCGTGACAGCAAAAGTAAAACAACTCATGAAGAATATGTTTGTGGTCTGACGCTTGACAGGGCCGAATTCTCAGACTTGGTGGTTACCATGACAACATCAAAGGAAGGCATAAAACACAGTATTTTAGATATGGAAATGAAGCCGCCCCCCATGAGCTGCCGTTGTTGTTTTCACGCTACTTCACCCTTATATTTTATGCTTTATTTATATCAGTATTATTAATGCTGGGTTGTGTGCAAATTATGCTAATGTCTGCTGCATATTGTCCTGGTTGTTTTCCTGATATGTACCATATAAGGAATATAAGACACTCTAGTCCACTCAGGAGGAGGCTTATTCCATTGTAAGTTCAATTTATTAAATAGTAGATTGTTGTATTAATTCTTGGTTTTGTCTTAAAAACATTAGTTGCAGTCCACATTACAATTGCACAATTGCAGAAGGACAAGGAGGGAAAAAGACATGAAGACAAGGAGGCAAGATGACAAAATGAGGAGGAAAGAAGATGAGGAGGGAAGAAGAACAGTTTGAAAGAAAACAAGTATGCAAAAAGGCAAGTGGGCAAGGAGGCCAGTCAGCGGTGGGCTGTGACTCAACCAAGTCGGGCATTTATATAAATCGGAATATCAGCCTAATTTTAAGGCACATGTATACAGGCTGGACGCATAGTCATTATAGACAAGTTTGGACCCCCACTTGGGGGTGGCCAAACGAAGGCCTAATTCTGCAGCAGAAGCTAAAAAAACTGGAGCTAGGCCCGAAAGAGTTGTAATTTGGAAGGACAAGAGCTCTTCACGGGTGTAAGAGCACGCAGACACACAATTTACGAACAAAAACACACAAAACAAAGAGCAACGAAAAGCCATCTTGGTGAATTAATGCATCTCTTCTCGCAGAGAATAGAGGTTTTATTGCACATTTCAAGGGTCCTGTGTTTAAAAACTGTTGTCATTCAGCCTTAGTTAGCAAAGACTGACTGTTGTACATGCATCTCTGCATCTTTAAGGTTCTGTGCAGTCGGAGGTCCACTTCATCTCCTCAGTAACAGTCTTTAAGGTTCTGTTGTGTCAGGGGTCCACTTCATCTCCTCAGTAACAGTCTTTAAGGGTCTGTTCTGTCAAAGGTCCACTTCATCTCCTCAGTAACAGTCTTTAAGGGTCTGTTCTGTCAAAGGTCCACTTCATCTCCTCAGTAACAGCCTTTAAGGTTCTGTTCAGTTGGAGGTCCACTTCATCTCCTCAGTAACAGTCTTTAAGGTTCTGTTCTGTCAGGGGTCCATTTCATCTCCTCAGTAACAGTCTTTGAGGTTCTGTTCAGTAGGAGGTCCATTTCATCTCCTCAGTAACAGTCTTTAAGGTTCTGTTCTGTCAGGGGTCCACCTCATCTCCTCAGTAACAGTCTTTAAGGGTCTGTTCTGTCCAGGAGTCCACCTCATCTCCTCAGTAACAGTCTTTAAGGGTCTGTTCTGTCAGGAGTCCACCTCATCTCCTCAGTAACAGTCTTTAAGGGTCTGTTCTGTCAGGAGTCCACTTCATCGTGTCCAGCACTTTATATCAAGTGATCATCGTTTATTTCATTTTCATTTTCATAAACAAGCCGATTCATGTCCAATTAGCTGAATCCAGCACTGGTGGTATTGAGTCCCGCCTACTTTCTACAGGTGTCCAATCAAAGACAAGAATAAGACAAAGTAACCACTGACAGCATGAGTGAATTGGGTTGTGAAACAGGAGCCAATCAGAGACAGAGGAATGTGTCCCTGACAGACAGTCAAAGCAGCCAATCAGTGTAATCAGACCGAGTACTCTGTGTGTAGAGATGCAGATGTGCTCTGAGCATTTGTCAGCTCCGTGCAGAGCACCAGTACTGCTAAGTTCCCGGGGAGAACATGCTGATGCTGGTACTCAAAAGGGGCATTTTTAGAAGTTTAGAAGTAGAGTTGAACTAGCTGCCCAGAAGGAGATATAAATAGTCTTGTTCAATAGTGAAAAGTAACTGAGTGTAAAGAAAGACAAATGTTTCCCTGTTGTCCCTCTTCTCCCTGCGTAGACAGGGCAGTGCTGGTGTTTTCTGCAGAGCGCAGTTATCCAAGTCAGTAGCAAAGTCAAAAGGAAAGACTAATTGGAACATGTTGTGTGATCACTGATAATTAGTGAAATGTCAGGGGCATGTGCGGGCCCCGGATCAGGTCCGCAGTGGCGTGCATCTGAAGCCGTGAGCGTGTGTTTGTATGTTTGTGTGGTGATTACGGAGGATCTGAGCCCGCGCGGACACTCTGCCTCGTCAAACATGTGACATTTATCAAATATTTGCTGTTGCTTTAGCGGGAGGCACAAGCTGAACTTAATTGATTTTGCCGTCTGCTTACTGCACACTGGAGCCAGCGTCTGTAATCCCCTCCATCCGGCAAAACTGCCATGCCGTAGCAGAACTTTCTCCTAACAGTTTGATTACTTCAGACTGCCAACTTTATTGTTTCAGTGTTAAAGAAATGGAAGTGGAATTGCGTGATAAACAATGGAGCACAGGCTGTGTGAGAGCGGCAGAAGACACTGCTTCGGCACAGCTCTTATGGAGGCAAACATAACCATTCATAACAGAAACAAGTTATTATTTTCATAGTGAAATGAATGGTGCAGTACAATTACAAATTCAGGTAACAACCACTTTAATTTCAATTGAATTCAGAAATGGTGAGAGAAAGGCAAGGCAAATTTATAAAACACAATTCATGCACAAGCAACACAAAGTTTATCTCAAAAGACAACTATACAATATAATAAATTACATCAGTTTGTCATGCAAGACAATAAAAGTACAATAAATGTTAGTAGGGAATTCAACAAGCTGAGGTGAACAGTAATGTTTTTAGCCCAGATTTGAAAAAGTCAAAGATATTTTTAAGATGGTAAAAAGCGGATTTAACAATCAAATTTAGGTGGCTAGAAAACATTGCTTGTGTAATTGATTTACCCTGGTACACAGAAGAAATGGAAGTGCGTGCGGATACTGTCATGAGTTCACGTATTCATAGGAGTCGACTTAAACCTAGTTTATTGCGAGAAATAGACCGAACTGAGTGACATGTACTTGCTTTTCTACATATGTTAACAAGCAGCGACAAACCACAACACAAAACACAGTGGTGCCTCCTAGTGGAGGCACCAATTAATTATCAAATTAAATCACGTCACATCTCCCCTCTTTAGCTGATTCCCCAAAGCAAAGTAGATATGGGAAACTTTTGTTTACAATTCCAAAAGAAAATAATATAATTGGTGATTACATTTCTAACAACAATACTAGTGTAGTCTAAGCCGTGTCATTTAGTACCCATTTTTAAACACAGTCAGAACATTTCAAAACAATGATAATTGGATTGGCAT
This sequence comes from Chaenogobius annularis, assembly GCA_015082035.1. NCBI lineage: Eukaryota > Metazoa > Chordata > Actinopteri > Gobiiformes > Gobiidae > Chaenogobius > Chaenogobius annularis. The sequence goes on from BJKM01000805.1 coordinate 161,548, forward strand.
TTTTAACCTTCCATTAACTTTATCTAGAGGTTTGTACTGTTTAACAGCAAATGACGTTTCAGTTTCAAACATAGTCCTTAAACCTAGTAGGTGGCTTAATGACTTGACCAGCAGAGGTCCTCTTTGGGGAGGAACCTGAACTAATGGGAATAGTAGGAACACAGGGCACAGATGCATTAGTGGCAGCAAGCAGGGCACCTGGCTCAGTGATGTCACAGTCACTAGTCTCTTTTGCTGTAACTTGGGTTGCTGGCTCAGGCACTACTTGAAAATTCCTCGTGTTCCTACGAGCAACAGTTCCTTGGTCAGTTTGGACAATGTAGGATCTGGGCTCTGGCGCTGTTGCAAGGACTTTCGCTGGAGTTTTCCAACCCTTCTCCCCGTCCAACTTCACTGTTCCACTCTGACCAGGCTGCGGTGTTGACAAAGGTCTGGCTGAATGACGCCTGTTGTAGAAGAAGTGGTAGGCAGATTTAGTCTGTTGGTCTTTCAGTCTTACTGCTTTGTGATCGACTGCAGTTTGCCGAAGCTGCTGGGGCAACACAGGTACCGTGGTCCTGATTTCACGGCCAAGCATGAGCTGAGCTCGTCTGTGACCTGTTGGAGCAATAGGCTCTGTAGCCCAGCAGGGCGAGCTGTGGGTCTGGTTGTTGCAGAATTCTCTTGCCGATGGCAACGCTCCTCTCAGCCGCTCCATTCGCTTGCGGGTAGTGAGGACTGGACGTCGTGTGCTGAAAGTTGTACGTCTCACTGAACTAACGGAACTCGGCTGAAGCGAACTAAGGGCCATTATCTGTCACTAGCTCTAGCGGAATAACCCACCGCACAAACATGAACTTTAATTTTGAAACTACTTGGTAACTGCTTGTGGTAGATAAATGTGATATCTCAATGTAGCGTGAATAATTGTCAGTTGCTACTAAATACTGTTTACCCTCCTGCACACACAAATCAGTTGCTATTTTTTGCCAAGCACCTTGCAGCAGGGGTGTGGTAATCAGTGGCTCTTTTCTTTGAGTAAGTTTATTCGTCATGCAAAACTATGTGAGTTTTGCATGCATGACTGGTGACTGATGACAGAACAGTATTTGTGACAGAACAGTCTTTTGCATTGAAAGGGGAATAACAATGCGGTCATCGTGCATTAAAAGTCCACTGACTTCTGACAGGTGAGCTCTAACTGTATAATATTTGAGCAGGTTGTGAGACGAATTGCGTAACGAATCACTGTTTGCAGAATGTCGTCATTGCTTGTGGCCTCTCTTATTCTGTCTAGTCTGTCTTAAGTAATTGGCCTTGTTTCAATCACTGCCTGAACATAGGCTTTTACTTCATGCTCAGAGTCTGACACAGTACCCTGCAGGGGGTTACGAGACAAAGTGTCTGCCACAACAAGCTGCTTTCCTGGAACATGAACAGCTTTTGGGTTGAACTTCATCAAGTGCATTAAAATACAAAATCTGTCCATGCCCTGCAGATATCTCCCAAACCGCTTGCATGCGAGGCATTCTTTGTCTATCTGGAATTACTTGCATTCAGTCTCTGTCGGTGTCCTTGAGCAATTGGCGACCGGACGGAGTCCCTCGTGTTCCTGCAGAAGTGCGCCCCCTAAGCCATAACTACTTGCGTCCGCGCTTACAACGGTCGGTCTCTTTGCATCGTAGTATGCTAAAACAGGAGCTGTAGTCAACATGCCTTTTACCTTTTTGAAAGCCTTTTCTTGTGCCTCTCCGCATGTTCTCAACGTTTCACTCTTCAGCAGAGAGTTGATGGGGTGCATTATTGTTGAAGGGTCAGGGAGGAATTTCCAGAGGTAGTTGATCCTCTGCCGCAGTGCAGCTATGTTTGTCGGGCTGGGAAGCTCTACGATGGCTCTTATTTTCTCAGTTTCTGGGTTGATGCCATCCTTCCCAATGATGTGTCCAAAGTAGTGGATCTCAGATTTGCAAAACTGACATTTGTCCTTGTTTAGTTTCAGGTCGGAAGCTCTGATTGTTTGCATCATGGCTCGAAGGTTCTGTTCATAGTCCTTCTTGTCTTTACCATAGACCAGAATGTCATCCATTACCACCATCCTGCCAGTGTTATCTTTGAGAAGCGTGCTCATTTTCCAAAGGGTAGACGGCGGAAACAGAAACGACCCACAGGTGTAAGTTGTGACCTTCCTGCTATTCTCATCAAGCGGAATCCGCCAAAACCCACTTGAAACATCCACAGTAGAGAAACACTGTTGCGTCTGACAGCTTTGGAGCAATGTCCTCTAGATTAGGCAAGATGAATCTTCTTGCGATCTCTTATCTGTTCATCTTTAGTTTGTCCAAAATCACAGTGCTCTGCCAGTTTATACGTTGTCTAACAAACAACTCCACGCTCTCCCCTTGGAGCTGTGAGCGTCGGTGGAAACAGGCACGTTCATGTATTGTGTTTCGCCATGGCACAAAATGTTTGTCAAACTTTCTCAACACTTCCTCTTAGTAGCCATCGACGTCATTTGGAACGTGCTAAATATAGGTTCCGACTCTTTGCCCATAGCATATAACAACATGTTTACTTGCACATCACCGTCTTCTCGGTCTAGCTTGGTAGCTATCCGATAGCGTTAAAACCGTCTCCAGGTCGGCCATGCCGAGGGCTGGGTGAAGTCAAACGATTCCGGAGCCTGAAACTTGGCCATGTCGTAGCTTCAGACTTGTCTAATAGGCGAAAGAGTCACTTCTAACACCATGTCATGAATTCACGTATTCATGGGAGTCGACTTAAACTTAGTTTATTGCGAGAAATAGACCAAACTGAGTGACAGGGATAACAGTCCATCTTGGTAAACATGTACTTGCTTTTCTGCATATGTTAACAAGCAGCGACAAACCACAACACAAAACAGTGGTGCCTCCTTGTGGAGCATGTTGTAATTATCAAATTAAATCACATCACAGATACTGAGCCAACTAGTAACTCTCACTCTGCGCAGAGGCCAGTGCAAGATAAAGGGAAATATTTTAAAACAGGTTTTAAGAAAATTGAAGGCTTTGAACTGGAAAAAAAGTGAAGGACCTGATAAAAGGCGTTATTTTAGTAGATCCATGGTGCGCACGGAGCGAGATCTACACTTTACACAGTAAACAATCTGCTAAATGCCTATCATTCTACAACATGTCAAATGTATCCAGATGACAAGTTTATCAATCTACATGCAAAAATGCTTAAAGTCATCAAAAGTATTTAGGCTACTTGGATGGGTAACACAGGTAACAACACGGATGGACACTAAACATCAATTATTTTATACCTAGCTGGCAATACATTCCATTTCCTTGCTTTCCTTCTGTAGCATTTCTTAAAATTCTTTAATTTTTCATTCATAAACATTTCAAGACAACACTTCTGAGTCGTAGATCCACAGCCCTCAGATCCATGGCGGTCATTAGTTCCATGATTTGTTCTGTTATTAAACCTATGGATCCATAGGTTTACGCCTGCGGCTCGTTCATGGCACTTTGGCTCGTACACATCACCTACACACGCTGATTGGTCTGGACGGTTACCGTTCAGACCAATTAGTGCTAGAGCTGGGCTAGAGCAGCGCGCTAGAGTGTATCCGAAGCTAACGGCTTAAAATGCGTTTTAAAGACAACTGAAGCTTTTTAAACTGAAAAAAGTTAATAGGTAAATAAAATAGGTAAAAATTGCCACTATATCCGATATTTCTGCGAGCCGTAGGTGCTCTGACAGCCGAACACCAGCATTTTTTGGTTACATTGCGCTCAAGGGAGAAAAAGCTTTCTTGGGCGCCCGATTTTTTTTTTTTGCTGCAGTACCAATGGACTGGCCATTTGGGGCGCTAGCAACTTGTTTGGGCTAGCAATACCCTATCCAGATAATTGTAGAAAAAGATTCAGTTGTAGTCATCTGGACTCTGTTTTAGAAAAAACAAAACGTTTCGACTCTCATCCAAGAGTCATTCTCAATCTGCGAAACTTGGATGAGAGTCGAAAACGTTTTTTTTTTTCTAAACAGAGTCCAGATGACTACAACTGAATCTTTGTCTACAATGGAACACTCCTGGAGGAATGAGGGATTACACCGACATATCCAGATAATGTGCAGGAGCAAGTGCTGACCGCTAACTGCGGTGCTAATGTGGAGCTAACAACAAGAAAACTGTGATGATGCTCTGTGAGGAAAACATCCAAACCAGTGCAAACCTGACAGATCAGGAGCCACAGGTAAAAACACAGGTCAGAGTGTATCAAAGTTTGAACATGACAGAGTGAAGCTGCTGTGAGCTCTGACTGTGTCCACACTAATGTGATTACAAACACAATGACCTCATTTAATTCACTACATGAATCATTTGTCACTAAGATGAGTTTAAAACTATAAAAATAGTGAGCTCATAGAGTTTGTGCAGCAACAGCAACATGTCTGTGATATCAACATTTCATATCAGAAATCATGTCACAAGTCTGTGTTCCCCTTCCTGCTGCTGATGCATGAATACGGACTCAGTCTTTCTCCTGCTGCAGATTTGTGCTACAGTGTCCAAATGAACCATTACTAGGATATAAAAAGATATATATTTCATACATAAATTTTTTTTAAAGGATTTTTTTGGTCTGTAGGCTTTGTTGGACAGGACGAATGAGAATGAAATGGGGGATGAGAGAGAAGGGAGGACATGCAGTAAATAGTCAGAGTTGGAAATCGAACTCACGACACTGTGGCCGGCACTATTGCTTATATTTTTTATTGTTTTATTTTTTATGTTATGTTTGGCCCGTGACCCAGCCTGAGCATTGAAATTCATCCTGTGGCCCAAAATGATAGCTCATTTACCTGACATGTTTCGGCAGAAGGATTTCCGCCTTCTTCAGAGTCTGATGTTGTGACGTGCCCTTTATCAGATGTTATTTACTTGTATACCACTGTCTTATTAGAGGAAACAGGAAATTTGTTTGAAAAAAAAGAAGAATGAATTTTTCAAATATGATTATTGTCGTATTATCCAGATCCAGAACAGATGCCCGAAACACCTCAGCTGGCGCCTCTCAACGTGGAGCAGCAGCACTACTCCGAGCTCCTCCCGTGTGACTGAGCTCCTCACCCCATCTTGGAGGTTTGGAGGTTTACTTATTTTCATCTCAGCTGCTTCACACTTGGCAGCAAAACGGTCCCAGTGAATGTTGCAGGTCCGGGTTTCATGGAGCCATCAGGACAACATCGTCTGCAAACAGCAGAGATGAGATCCTGTGGTCCCCAAACACCATCCGACCCCTGACTGTGCCTAGAAATTCTGTCCGTAAAAACAATTAACAGAACCAGTGACGAAGGGCAGCGGAGTCCAACATGCACTGGGAACAGGTCTGACTTACTGCCGGCAATGCGAACACAGCTCCTTCTCCTGTCATACAGGGACCGGACAGCCCTGAGCAAAGGGCCTCGGACCCCATACTCCCGGAGCAACCCCCAAAGGATACACCGAGGGACACAGTCAAACGCCTTCTCCAGATTCACAAACCACATTTGCACTGGAGCGAACTCCCATGAAACCTCGAGCACCTGATGGAGAGTATAAAGCTGGTCCACGACCACGACGAGGATGGCACCGCCGATGGATGTCCTGGCTTTCTGGTGCTCTTTGTCTTGTCTGTTTTTGTTCGTAAATTTTGTATCAGCGTGCTCTTACACCCGGTAAGAGCTCTTATCCATCCGAACCACAACTCCTACGGACCTAGTTCCATTTTCTTTTAGCTTTAGATCCCCGGGAACCTATGCCAGGATCCTGTTTGTGGACTTCAGCTCTGCATTCAACACCATCCTCCCTCCTCTACTCCAGGACAAGCTCTCCCAGCTCAACGTGCCCGACTCCACCTGCAGGTGGATCACTGACTTCCTGACAGATCAGAGGCAGTGCGTGCAGCTGGGGAAGAATGTCTCAGACACGCAGACTATCAGAACAGGAGCTCCACAGGGCTGTGTACTTTCCCCTCTGCTCTTCTCCCTGTACACAAACTACTGCACCTCCAGCCACGACTCCGTAAAACTCATCAAGTTTGCGGACGACACCACTCTCATCGGGCTCATCTCGGACGAGGAAGAGTCTGTCTACAGGAGGGAGGTGGACTGGCTGGTGTCCTGGTGCAGCGGTAACAACCTGAAGTTCAACGCCCAGAAGACAGTGGAGATGATCGTGGACTTCAGGAAAGTCACAGCCCCCCAGCCCCCCCCTCATCATGATAGACTCCCCCATCACCACCGTGGACTCCTTCCGCTTCCTTGGCACCCCCATGACCCAGGACCTCAAGTGGGAGCCCTCCATCAGCTCCCTCATCAAGAAGGCCCAGCAGAGGATGTACTTTCTGCAGCAGCTGAGGAAAGCCAAGCTGCCAGTGCAGATGATGGTGCAGTTCTAAACGGCCATCATTGAGTCCATCCTCACCTCCTCCATCACCGTGTGGTACTGCAATGGAAAAATGTCTTTCTATCAAGGCTGCAAATAATGTCATGTCTACGTATCATATAATATTATCTTAGCTCCGGCCAAGTTGTAGGTCAAAACCTTGAGGGTTGTTTTCATTTTGACTAGAGCTGATTTGATTGTGATTTTGATGTGCGTACGTGTCAATGTATGTGACTGCCTTTAAAAGGATGTTTACTGTCATTGTTCTTGAGGCAGGAAGGGAGAGCTGATCTTGTCAGGGAAAGTGTTTTATTTACTGTGCATGAGTAAATAAAGATCCACCTATTGAGAACGACAAACTCTGTTTACCTCTTTATTTCTTGGTACTTTTTCACGGAAATGCCACAACAGTACGCTGGAGCCACAGCCAGGGACAAACAGAGACTACAGCGCTTTGAGCGTTCTGCTGAGAAGGTGATCGGCTGCAGACTTCCATCTCTGCAGGACCTGTACGTCTCCAGGGCTCTGGGACGAGCAGGTCGGATCACAGCTGACCCTTCTCACCCTGGACATGGTCTATTTGAACCACTTCCCTCAGGCTGGAGGCTACGGTCCATCCGGACCAGAACTTCCCGCCACAAGAATAGTTTCTTATCCTCTGCCGTTGGACTCATGAACACTTCTAAAACACCTGCCACTGTAACTACAATTTAACCAATCACTCACTGCACGTCACTTTCTGCACTCACATCTGTAAATGTAACTGTAAATGCTTGTGTACATAGTAAGCCTATTTTTATTTTATAATATAGTCATTTTAAACTGTTTCTTAATGCATGCATGCATTTGGATTTCGTATATGTTGTTTTTATTATTGCTCAGTGTTTTATGTTGCACCTTAATGCCAAAACAAGTTCCTATGTTTGTGAATTTTGTTAATTGACAATGGCAATAAACCTTTTCTGATTTCTGATTTCTGAAAAACACTCTACTCCTCCTGAATCTGAGGTTCGACTATCGGTCGGATTCAACTCTCCAGTACCCTAGAATAGACTTTACCCCCTCCCACAAGAAGGGGGGCCTTCTTAAACAGAGGGACCACCACCAATATTTCCTCTAAATCTTCAACAGACAAACTTCCTGAGCGCCCCCTTGGACCACTGTGAGCAACATCAGATGTGTGCACTGTCAGTATCACCTTCGTCTAAGTTACATGCTGTGTTAAAATAATCAAATTACAGAAGTAATTTCTATTAGATTACTTTGAATTTCATTTACAATGAAAAAGACAAAAATCTTGTTCATGACCTGTGTAGCACGGGACGGAGTGGGTGAATATAGATTTTTGTATTAATTTCATGATCAGCACACTTTTTTTTCCAGCATGTAACCAAGTACTTTCGAGGCAATAAAAGCTCCTTTAACTAAATAAATGAAAGATAGATGAGTTTATATCATACTGTGGAACCTTCCAGGCAAAGCAAGAACAATTTTAAAAGAAAATCAGGTGAAGGAGCCTCAACTAGAACACTTCCATAGTGCAACTTTCAACATCAAACTGCCTCATTTCACCGGAGGAGCCTAATGTTCTGTGGGCCTATAGCCTACTCTCTGTGGCCCATTTGTGGAGCCTCACCCATTGTTTGAGAACCACTGCTTTAAACTAACTTCAACATACACAATTTACACACATACACTAGTATTTGAAGGTTATGACCTGGTCCGATCATCAGTACTGGTAGCGTTACCTCGTTACTGCCCTGGAAAACTAACACGTTACGTTACTGCGCTATTTTGTTATAAAACACACACATTAGAGTACTCTTGCGTGACCAATAATCAACATTATTGTATAACCTTTCACTTTGCGTTGTTCATTCACGCACAGCAAAACAGGTCAAACCTGACATGAGTCCTTCATTGGTTTGGAACTTTCTTCTCCAAACACGAGGCTGCCATTGCTGATCTGTAACACTACTGATGCAAAAACTAAACCTAACACAAGGGGGCGAGCCTGACAACTTGGCTTCTTCCTAACACAGTAACATAATCATTAAAATATCAAATAAACTAGCAAAGTAAATGCGTTTGACTGAGCTTTATTTCTCTTTTATGTTGACAGATGGCCACAGTACAATAAGCACGTGTCGGCCTGTCCTCAAGCATTGAAAAACATAACTAAAAATAAAATGAGTGGATTGACAACAGCACTGATGCACAACAACAGAAGGCGCCACATCGCTATTACCCTACATTTACTCCTCCGCTACAACTAGTGGTTATAGCAAAGGAGAAGGGGTATTTAAAAAGTTGCATCTGAAAGACTCCCATGCTCACAGCACGCTGAGCTCTGGGATTGCGGTGAGGAGAAGAGACTGGCACAGAGATGATTACGTAACCAACACGAACGCGTTACTGATATGAAAAAGCAATTTGGGAAGTACTAGATTACATGGGTGCACAAAACGAGCGCGTTACGTTCTTCGTTTCTCTAAAAAAGTAATTTGAGTACTCTAACGCTTACCCCTACTCTGCCGATCATATTACTGTAATGAGACAGTGGCCCATGTTTAGACAGCTCTGAACTTGAGACTTGCATGAGATGGTCTTTAAATAAATAAACTAAGCTGAACTAATCCCACTGAAACTGTTCAGAGGGAGAAATGTTCTACACCAAAAAGCTCATTCACAGACTGCGCCGCACTCACGCCTCTCGCGCTCTCTCCGCATCGCGCTCACGCCTCTCGCATCGCGCTCACGCCTCTCGCATCGCGCTCACGCCTCTCGCATCGCGCTCACGCCTCTCGCATCGCGCTCACGCCTCGCACGCCTCTCGCATCGCGCCACGCCTCTCGCATCGCGCCCACGCTCTCGCATCGCGCCCACGCCTCTCGCATCGCGCCCACGCGCCTCTCGCATCGCGCCACGCCTCTCGCGCGCACGCCTCTCGCTCGCGCTCACGCCTCTCGCATCGCGCTCACGCCTCTCGCATCGCGCCCACGCCTCTCTCGCATCGCGCCCACGCCTCTCGCATCGCGCCCACGCCTCTCGCATCGCGCTCACGCCTCTCGCATCGCGCGCACGCTCTCGCATCGCGCTCTCGCATCGCGCTCTCGCATCGCGCTCTCGCATCGCGCTCGCGCGCTCTCGCAACGCCTCTCGCATCGCGCGCTCATCGCGCTCTCTCGCATCGCGCTCACGCCTCTCGCATCGCGCTCACGCCTCGCATCGCGCTCATCTCTCGCATCGCGCTCTCGCCTCTCGCATCGCGCTCTCTCTCACCGCGCTCATCTCGCATCGCGCTCTCGCCCTCTCGCATCGCGCTCTCGCGCGCTCTCGCATCGCGCTCTCTCTCTCGCATCGCGCTCACGCTCTCGCTCTCGCACGCCTCTCGCACGCGCTCACGCCTCTCGCACCCGCGCTCACTCGCCTCTCGCATCCGCGCTCTCACGCATCACGCTCACGCCTCGCATCGCGCTCGCGCTCACGCTCTCTCGCATCGCGCTCACGCCTCTCTCGCATCGCGCTCTCGCCTCTCGCATCGCGCTCTCGCATCGCACGCCTCTCGCATCGCGCTCACGCCTCTCGCATCGCGCTCACGCCTCTCGCATCGCGCTCACTCGCCTCACGCTCTCGCATCGCATCGCGCTCACGCGCTCTCGCTCTCGCAGCGCTCGCGCTCGCCGGCTCACGCTCTCGCATCGCGCTCACCCTCTCGCATCGCGCTCACGCGCATCACGCCTCGCATCGCGCTCACTCTCGCGCGCTCTCGCACGCGCTCACGCCTCTCGCATCGCGCTCACGCCTCGCGCTCGACGCCTCTCGCTCGCGCTCACGCCTCTCGCATCGCGCTCACACGCTCTCGCATCACGCCTCTCGCATCGCGCTCGCACGCCTCTCGCACACGCCTCTCGCACCGCGCTCACGCCTCTCGCACCGCGCTCACGCCTCTCGCACCGCGCTCAGCCTCTCGCATCGCGCTCGCGCTCTCGCATCGCGCTCTCGCATCACGCTCACGCCTCTCGCATCGCGCTCTCACGCCTCTCGCATCGCGCTCTCGCGCTCTCGCATCGCTCCACGCTCTCGCACGCCTCACGCGCCTCTCGCATCGCGCACACGCCTCTCGCATCGCGCTCACGCCTCTCGCATGCGCTCACGCCTCTCGCACACGCCTCTCGCATCGCCTCTCTCACGCGCTCACGCTCTCGCACCGCGTCAGCCTCGCTCCGCTCTCGCATCGCGCTCTCGCACGTGCCACGCCTCTCGCATCATCACAGCGCTCACGCCTCTCGCATCGCTCTCACGCTCTCGCGCTCTCGCATCGCTCACGCCTCTCGCATCGCGCTCATCACTCCTAAAGTTTCACCAGTGTTGTTCTACTCACATGGTCAAAGTATCCTGAGATAATACATCCACCTGACATCCTCTCGTCTCCACCTGCTTGATCTTCTGTTACAGCGGGTGGTCACGTGCTCTCACACACATGCATACGCCATGCGCCCTGCCCCGTATCACCACACACAAAAATCCCCAAATTTACCAGTCCACCCTTGCTTGTCACTCACTGAATCACATTGTATACATATTTTTATTATGTGTTTAGTTTATTTTCAATTCAGGTTGGATTTTTATTTTGACTCTCTGTGCGCAGAGACCTTTGCACATCTTAGAGGGAACAGTGACCACCACCCCGGTCTGCCAGTCCAGAGGCAGTCTCCGACCGCCACGCGATGCTGCAGAGATGCTCATCCAGCCCCGGAGCCCTTCTATCGAGGAGTTTGCCAACAACCTCAGTGACTTTTGCTTGGGTGATGGACGAGTCAGCCCTCGGTCTCTGCTTTCTCTTTGGTTCAAGAAGGGGATTATTTTATTAGTTATTTAGAATATATTAAAATTCAGAAGCTTTCGAATGAACTGTTCAATAAAATGCTGGTTTCTTTAACCAATTCCCACTGGACACATTTAGTCTGTGAGTGGGAAAATAGGCTCTAATTAGAGCAGATCTGTCACAGTGTGAGGAGAGCACATAGCGGGAAGCACATGGCGAGGAGAGCACACGGCAAGAGAGCACAAGGGGGGAGAGAGCACACGGCAAGAGAGCACAAGGGGGGAGAGCACACGGCAAGAGAGCACACGGCGGGGAGAGCACACGGCAAGAGAGCACACGGCGGGGAGAGCACACGGCGGGGAGAGAACACGGCGGGGAGAGCACACGGCAAGAGAGCACACGGCGGGAGAGCACACGCCGGGGAGAGCACACGGCGGGAGAGCACACGGCGGGGAGAGCACACGGCGGGGAGAGCACACGGCAAGAGAGCACACAGTGGGGAGGGCACACGGCGGGGAGAGCACACGGCAGGGAGAGCAGTGACTGGAACTGGTGCAGGCATCAGTGAGCAGCCGTGGAACAACTGCACTGTTCACAGGACTAATGCACATCATGGAGAGAGCTTATTGCAGTGTCACCTCCGTGTGTTGGAGACAAGTGCCACAAATCACACAAGCACACATTCTCTCCACTCGCCAAACGTGTCTGTGATGAGCAGCAATCACTTCAACTCCAGTCACGGTCTGCATCGAATTAAAATCATTGTAGCCATTGTGAACCAGGAAAGCGGTGATGCCCTGTTTGCACTGCCTGCAGGTTGGTTAGTGTGGCTGCACAGTGGCCAATAAGGAGATCATGGGTGAAATTCCCGGGCCAGACCAACATCATATGATCTCTGGACGGACTCTGCATGTCCTCCCCATGTTACTGTGGGTTCTCTCCGGGTTCTCTCCGGGTTCTCCGGCTTCCTCCCACCATCCAATCACATGCATGCGTTAGGTAAATTGGCAACTGTAATTGGCCCCTACTGAATGAATGTGAGAGTGAATGGTTGTTTGTGTGTCTATGTCTCTGTGTTGACCCTGCGATGAGCTGGCCCCTGTCCAGGGTGTACCTAAGGCCCAAAGTCACTGGGACAGGCTCCAGTCACCTGCGACCCTTAACGGGAACAAGCGGTAGAAAATGAATGGATGAATGTTGTTAGCAGGACAGCGCCCTCTGAAAGTTGTAAAACATGCTTAGAAGCTCATCATTGTGTTGAATTAGAATCTTGAGAATATATATATATATATATATATATATATATATATATATATATATATATATATATATATATATATATACCGTATTTTCCGGACTTTTAGCCGCTCCCCTATATAAGCCGCATTTGCTCTATTTTTAAAAAAAAACGATAATAAAACAATACATAGGCCGCACCTTTTGTATAAGGCCGCAGAACTCTTTCCTTGACTTTTGGCATCGCATGAGCTCGTCCCGCTGTCCCCTCCAGCGTCTCCCCTCCAGCGTCACCGTACATTCATTGATGTTAAGCTTGCGTGCAGCCGCGCGGTTTCCTAGCAAGATCAATGGCCTTCAGCTTAAAACTTGCTTCATACGAACTTCTTCGTTTGGGTTCCATAATGATGGGGCAAGAATTTGAAAATAATTTATAGTTGGTAATTTGTCGTCCGTGTTCTATTTGCTAGCTGAATAAAAAAGCAAACATCTGCTTCTTTGCTTAACTTTTCTGTAGTTTTGATTCTAATTCCGGTTAGTTCGCCCCTAGCGGTGAAAGAAAAAAAAAAAACCACAGAAAAGCCGCAGCCTCTAAATAAGCCGCATGGCTCAAAACATCTGACAAAAGTAGCGGCTTATGGTCCGCAAAATACGGTATATATATAACTAACAGTTTTAAGTGAACCAACATGATTATTTTACTATTTGGAAACTTTCAATTGTTACATTGGTAATTGTAAACCACAATATTGATCTAAAATGACTTAGTAATAAAAAGGTCCATTGATTTTCTGTTCAAAAGTGCTGAACTCATAAGCCCCGCCTCTTCAAAGTGACATTTAACTGTCACAGCAGCAGATGTTTTTAGTTTTGAAAAGTGGCTACTTGACATTTTAGAACTCTACATGTTTCACTCTGAGTCTTCATTTTTCAAATCATCACAGTTAAGTACCGGGATGGGGGGATGGGGGGTAAATGAAAACAGGCATTTCCGGAGCACTCAAGCCTCAGTTGCAGGACATTACAGGATTTCCCGCAGGAATCAATTAGAGTACAATTTTGAGTAAGCTCATGAAAGTTGCTTTTTATCATATTATGTCCCCTTTAAACTTTACAGTGGCCCTTCAGTGATGTGCAGGTTTCTACATATTCCCTGCTAAACACAAATGCTGACCACACTGTTGTCATGCCTTTCTCACATTTTACAAAGCACATGCTTCACATACTTAGTTACACATGCCCCAATATATTGGTACTGTGTAAAGGAATTCATGGAGGGTAAAACAATTTTCAGGAAATGTGCACCACGCGCACCTGCAGGCTGCAGGATTTAGTGAGTTTGAATCTGTCAGACATTTTGCTGCATGTCCTTCCCCTCTCTCATCCCCATTTCATGCTGCACTGCCCTGTCCAATAAAGCCCATTGCCCAAAACCTCCTTTGAAACAAAGAAGAAAACATGGTGTTCAGCTAATAGAATTTAAATTAAGATTGAGATTCATTTGCGTCATCAGTGATGCTTGGGGCTTAACGGAGAGGTCTACAGCCAACAGCCAGTCCAAGCAGACTTTGGGCTTTGGTGTAAGAATTGTGTGTTACATTGCACTAATCTAATTTCTGAGGAAAAAAATTATGAAAGTGAGGCAAAAATACTGCAAAATGTGCCACTAAAATAAAATCAATTTGAAAGTGGCCAAAGTGTCAAGCCATTTGTTGAACATCAAATTAAAAAAAAAAACAAAAAAACAAAAATGAGGCGTTCCTTCTTTCGGTTACGGTCCTCCCTGTGTTTATATCCACTTTGATTAGTAGTCTCCCGTGGCATCTGACAGACAGTCTAAAGTTTGTCAGAAAGTTGTGCTGATGGCAGCTGAGTGAAGTGGAGCCCCCGGAGGCCTGTAGAGCTCTCTGTGATTGAGACAAATGAAGCACCTTGGAGAGCTGAACTTCATCCGAGTAACAGTAGAACAATACCACCTGTTTATTAAGTTTGTCTACATTTGCTAACTTTCTACATCAGACTTATGAAATGAACCAGGACATACGGAGCTTGACTATTAAGTGAGGTTTGGAGAGGACCACAGCTCATGTCTCTCACAGTACTTTACACAAATCTAACAATGTCTACTTCTGGGGGTAACTGGGGGTAACCGGAGGCACTGCTCTGTCTGAACTACTACTACTATTCAAGTCTGAGCTTGTTTGAACACAATCTGACCACCTGTCGACTTAGATGGATCTACAACAATGGAGCTTGATTTGTGCTCTTAAATAAGTCTTTCTCAAACATTACAATGACAAGCTAGCATTAGCCAACTGTAAAAAGGACCATGAACGCCTCACATCATATGTGGCACAGTGGGTGGGCCTCAAGTGCACGCACAGCATCCCTGACACACAGCACCTCCTTCTATGAGGAGCCCCCATAGAGGTCCAATCTATATCGAGGGGATTTTAAAATGAAGGAATGGCATGTTAGTTGCATTTATAAAGTATTTTATATCCATTGCTGTACTTTATGTTGTGATTGCCAATGTATTCACAGGTAAAATAGGGATCGCTCTGAGAAAAAGGTTGGGAACGACTGGTTTGGACTGGACTCATTTCACTACCTCTACTACCTCGGTCAAACGAGCGGAAACATCTTTCAAAGCTAGTTATCCATCTATATAGTTCACGCTTTTGCATTTGTTCTAGTAACCCCTCGTCTACACCAGCCGCCCACACAGGCTGTGGCTTTTCATTTAAACAACAATCATTCTTTTTCCAAATTCCACACTCCAGCGACCCCTGAGCAGCATCCATTCTCCGGCCTGCTCCTTCGTCTTTGTTTGAGGCAATAATGGCTGGCAGAGGGGATGCAAAATAATCCATCTTTTCCAAGGCAAAACGTGACACATGGATTTTCATAATGATCTATTTTTCCACACAAACGAGAGAAAAAAAGTCTCCCGCTCCCCTACCTCCCTCCCCCAGGCTCTGTTAGACAAATGAAGGCACTTTCTCCCGGTATAATTTGGATTTGTTATCACATTCTATCACAGCGGTGTGGCGCGTGCGGAGGTGATGCATGCAGGCCAGTCGCTAGAATCCTTACAGCGAGGCTACTTAATATACCAGTTCATTTATAAGCACTCATACGCTGGCGGCGCTTCACAGGGGAATTCGTCTTGTGTGAAAGGTGATTTGTGGGAGGAATTATGGGGCGGCCGGAGTGACCACTGCTAATGCACACTTCAGCTCTTTGCACCGGGGCAGAGAACCAGAGTGAATGCCAATGAAGCCACATCTATTCAAACTCCAGCCACTATGCTTTACGAATGCATCACGAGGGTCTACAGCTAAAACCGCTCTCAAATCCTGTTTAATACCTTTAGTCAGAGTATTTGGCCCCTTCCACTCACCACGTTTTCCATGCAGATAATTGATATTAGGAGGTCTGACCACTCTTGTCCTGATCTACATTCACTTCAAAAAGCTTAGTTACTGGGAACAAAACGGAGGCATTTAGCGCCATCTTGAAATAAAGCATTAAACTTTGTTGCGTGAAATGCTGATTAAAAAGGTACTAATCAAATGGTTTGTTTAAGGACTGTAACTATCGGCAGCAACAAGTCACATGAATTGGCATCATTCAGACAAAATGCGTTGCTCACCAGTATCTCCGCACACACTGAAGCGCTTCCAGATTGACTTTCATTATTAATCGTAGTGGCTTCTAAAATGAAACAAATGAATGAAACAATTGGAAAGTGTTTCAATGATTTGTTTCATTTTGGAACAACGTTCATTTGTTGGTCTAAATCGAGTGAGTTCACTGACAAGCCGACTACTAAAAGAAACGTTAGATGCCGCTCTGGTTAGCCAATCAGCAACAAGCACGGTCTGTCTGTATCAAAACAAACATGACTTCATACGAGGGAAAAAAATATCAAACTGACTGAAAAACACCAACGCATTTCTGCAGAATCTTGGAGAATTTCCCGCTTGTGGAATTTCCCCACTGTGGGACAAATAAAGGTGATCTTGTTCCCGTTAAGAGGTCGCGGGTGACTGGCAGCCTATCCCAGTGACTTTGGGCCTGTGTTTGACTTTGTTTTTAATTATAGATGACCCAATGAGCTCGTCTGTTTAACATGCATCCCAGACACAAACAGACCCGATTGTCAGACTTTGACCTGAGGCGCAGCAGAGGAACGAGTGGTGACCAGACTGAGTGATCTTCTGAAGAGAATATGCAGAGAGAACCAGTCTGTACCCTCTCTACCCTCACCACCTGTAATGTCCAACTTCCTCCAACAAAACTGCAATAAAATCCTCCTTATCAGCCCCAAAACACTCTCCGAAATCAGCAATCCCTTCCCCCTCTTTTTTCATCGACGGCTTCTCGGTCTGCTCCAAGCTTTACTCTTTACACGACCGCAGGAACGCTGGCCACCTCAGCACATAGAAATGCCTATTTTTATTTTTATTGTATAGTAATTTTAAATTATTTCCTAATGCATGCCCTTTTTTTTGATTGAATATATGTTGTTTTATTATTGCTCAGTGTTTTATGTTGCACCTTAAGGCCGAGACAAGTTCCTAAGTTTTTGAATTTTGTTCATTGACAATGGCAATAAACTCTTTCTGATTCTGATTCTGATTCTGATCCAGCCCATCATCTACTTGGACTTTTTTGTTTTATTCGTATATATTGTAAAACGTCTTGGGTATTTTGAAAAGTACAAGGCTATATTTATGAATTAATGAATTATTATATTTGTTAAACTTATAAATATGGATGATCTGTTTGGTCAAAGCAATGAATTCAGCAAAGCGGAGTAATGTCGTGGAGCTCATTCCACTGAATGGAGACAGACATTGGAAAAGGACGGGTCAAACGCAGAGGACACTTTCCCTACACGGGCAATGAAAAGTATCATAACCTTAAAACTGATGGAACAAGAAAATCAGACTTTAGTAATAAAAAGTTTGAGTTTTTCACCTGACTATGAACTCATCTTAGCATGATTCTCAAATCCCTCTGCCATTGCTTTTCTTCATTTGAAAGGATTTTGCATTTTGCTTTGACACTAAGGTCTAAATGTCGGCACAAATTTCACATATTCATGTCGAGTTCATGTTTGTGTAACCTTATTTCCATTGTCAAGCCTCAACTTTTATCTCAAAATGATACAACCTTTATCTAAAATACATATTCTCCGGTTAAGACACAAACTGCAATTGTAACACTCTTTCTGTTGGCACTACTGTCTGTCCACCTTAAAACTACACACTTGTGTCAAAGTCCATAGACCGAAGACAGGAAATGCAGCATGAAGACATTTTATGCTCAAACTGCAGCAGTGGAAGAAACGATGACGTAAAAGACGACTGTAGGGAAAATCTGTCTGACCCAGGTTTCAAGTCCGACACAGTTCTGAAATCAAATGCTAAAAACTCCTTTGCATATTTGCAGCATATCTTTCTCTCAGACCAACAGAGTGATACTAATCTTGTATTTTGGATTCTTGATTATAGAAATGACTGCAAAATTTCAACTCAAGGAATCTGCAAGACCATGATCAGACAGAAATCAGATTACTCACATCAGATTTACATGTGTCACTTGAATAATTTATAATATAATTCCCCAAATCTGACAACAATCAGATTTTGAGTGCGCATGTTAAGTTTAAGTCAAATGTGCCAAAGTGCCAAAGTACGGAAATGTGTAAATGTTCTTGTTTTAATGAAAAGCCTGAAAACGATGTTGTCGCCACACCGACGGCTCGGCATTTCCGTACATAAGTCATTCTGTAAATAAAGAGGCATGCGCTGGTGGTATTGTACTGGAGGCAGAGGCGAGTGGAGATGATAAAAGTAAATATATTTTTCAGTGTCATTTAATAAACTCCAGATCTCGTCATTGGCCTGCAGAGTGCGTGAGTTCTAGGTGAGTTCATGTTCTGAAGGCTTGTGTGAATGTGTGTCAAACTGGGACTGAGGCAGTATTTTCCCAACGCTGAGCTGTCTGTTGACAAAGAGCAGAGTTGGAGCTACAGCCAAGCAGAGAACTGTTGTGGCAAAAGGCACTTCTTTTGTTGTAAAGAACTATGACCCAGAGTAGACTCAGGAAATATACAAATGTTTAAGTTTACAATATAATGTCGGTGTAATCCCTCATTCGTCCAGGAGTGTTCCATTGTAGAAAAAGATTCAGTTATTTCATCTGGACTCTGTTTTTAGAAAAAACGAAAGTTTTGACTCTCATCCAAGAGTCATTCTCAATCTGTGAAACAAGTCTGGGAACTCGGGTTTGAAATCCTCCTCTGTGTAAGCCCTGCCCACAGGAGATTCTGAGCAGGAGAAAAGATGGTTTGAAAGAGGAGTTAAGGAGGCCATCTCTGTTAAAAAAGAGAATCCTTCCTTAAACCGAAATGGAGGTTTAAGATTCAACCTTCCAGTGGTATATAACAGTGTCTTGAAACCCTGGAGACGCCCAAGGCATTCTGATGCTAATCAGGTACTTGGTGAGGAGTGAAAGCCAGTGTACAATAGGATGTAGATAGTCCATTACAGGGCTGTTAGTAAACCAAGAGAGTAGTCTCAAGTGAAACCAAAAAACCTCCCTTTATCAGGAGGTCCCGCCCTGTGGGCAGGGCTTAGACAGAGGAGGATATAAAACCAGAGTTCCCAGCCTCGATTCACAGATTCAGAATGACTCTTGGATGAGAGTCGAAACTTTCTGGTCCAGATGACTACAACTGAATATTTTTTGCAATTTAAAATATCATGTAATGTAGAGCCATTTCAGTGTTTGAGAGACAATGAAGTTTGCTTGCACAGTTATACTTGTAGTTTCCCTTCAGCTGCACAAATACACATGCAATGGGTCAATCTGTCTGCCAAGAGGAATTGACTACGCCAGTGTGTCCCGGGGTACGCAACTTTGCAGGGGAAATACTTTGACAGGCCTAGTAATTATAATTTTTTGGAAATAAGTTTAAGCAAATTTATTTATCACTCAAGCCTCTTAACAATATTTTATGAATAGGCACTGTGGTAAAACTGTAGATTAAAATGTCTAAATCATGAAACTGCATACAGTATCTAACCTGGCTCACACCAGATGAGTTCTGGTGATATTTGTTTTACAAACTCTTGAAAATCTGGTCGGGCTCGTGCTGTTCGGTTTGAGCCATCGGCGGCGGGGGGGCTCAAGCCTTGAATGTTTTTCCCAAAGCCCCTTTTTTAAGACTTTTTGAGTCTTAAAAAAGGGGAATTTGGTCATTTGAATATAACAAAATCCCTCTATCAATAAATTCTTTCACAACAGAAATGTGCTGCTTCTCAGCATAATTTGTCTTAATTTAAGTGTAAAATGCCGAAATTGCAGTTACTGGTTGGTTCAGTTCTGCAGGGGCTGCGATAGGTCTGGGTGCGGGTGATCCGGGATTGAGACCAACAATGACCTTGGTTTAATCATTTTGTTCTTTTCATATTTAAACTTCTCAAAGTCATAGATTGCACAGTTTGTAGTGTTTATTTCAGAGCGTTTCATTCAACTGCAGCAGTTTCATGTAAAAATGTGTCATTTGTGCAGAGCTCAAACTGACCCTCTCCTCTGCGCCGTTCCCCGCTCTGAGCACTGATTGGCTGCTCTGGCTGTCCATCACGTTCGCTCTTCTCTATCGCTGATTGGATGCTGGCTCTCTTTATCCGTTGTCTCATTGGTTATTTTTGTTGAACTGGTGTATGAATGGCTGCATGTAGAAAGTGGGCGGGTTTGTACTCTGACATCACTGCTAAGTGTGGGACCTTCTATAGAGATGTGCTTTTCCAAATCATGTCCAATCAACTGAATTTACCACAGGTGGAATCCAATCAAGTTGTAGAAGCTTTTCTAACAGACATTTCAGGAATAAAAAGTGGCTTTTGGACCGGGGTCTAAACAAGGTAAAAACTTTACAGGAACAAACAAAATAACTGAGCACAAAGGCTCTGAGAAATTCCAAAAACAACTTAACTGAGAAGTACCCAATTTTAAACCATATACGGGATATATTATTTCTTGTAACACATCTTTGTGTTATATACACCCATTATGACAGCATTTGTACACTCAAATTCAGTGGTGAGTTCCCAAATAGATATTAAATAAGCTGCATGTTTAGTGGAGCAGCAGATGGTTAAATCCACACTGGCTCACGTCTTTTTAGAAAGCTGTGAATGCCAAACACACATGTCTCTTTTAACTCCCATCACAAAGAGTCAGCAATATATACTGGAATATCCCATACCGGAATCTTCCGCAGTATGGCATAAAAATATTCTATCTCCATGGAGACAAGCGGAGAGGCGAGTCTACGCCCAGTTCACAGTAGCAGATGAACCGTTAGATACAGAGCTCATCTTGGGCCTAATGTGAAGTAATAGTTTCATATGAAAGAGTAAAGCCATGTCGTGGTGTCACAATGTTCTTGAAGAGGCTTTGGCCATGAGAATGACATTTTTAAAGGTTAGGTTTTTTTTCCCCCCAATAAGAACAATAATAACCACAAACAGTGGCACGCCTTTCATCCTGCTGCTTTTCCCACGAGCATCAACCCCCCGCTCACTAAAGGCATCTATATGAACCTTTCCATTCATTGCAATGAGACAGTTGTGTCAGAGAGAGTTATGTTCTGATTGGCTTACCTGTTCAGTATGATGAGAAGAATGGCTCTACATATTACTCCACCGTTCATTTAAATTAGACCATTTCTAAGATTGTCACAGCCGCACAATTGGAGATACAGTTATGTTGTCTTTTTTGTTCAGTATGAGGTACAAAAGTTCAGATGTCTACACAACAGGTTGATTTTTTATTTTTTTTATTTTTCATCTCATTCAAATTATATTTGAACCAAAACCTATGTATTTCAATGGCAAAGTGGCCATGGTAACATGATTGCAGATAAAGGTATGTTATTGCTTTTTTGTTACCAAGAAGGATGTCTGTGCCATTTAATAATAATGCCTTACACTTGTAATGTGCTTTACAGGTTCTGTTTTATGTATATATATTTTTTAAAAACGTTATGGGGGCGCTAGAGATGTTCTATCATTGTGTTCAGCTCATAAATCTGCAATCTGGGTCCATTCCAGTCCAGTACTTTGATAAAAATTGGAATTGATAATTTTTCATTGCACATGGTCTTCGTGTACTTTGGCCAAATTGTACGATGGAGTCTCGGTTTTGATCCAATATGGCCAAAATGACATTAGGACTCTAAACCTGGCGGCATTATTATTATTATTAATTACAGGACGTAAGGGTTAGGGCGGGGTCATAATGTCATTTTTGCATACTCGACATGATCTATTTATCGGGCAGGGTTTTCTATTTTTACTGCAACTGTCTGGTCGGTAAATCGATTTTTGGGTTGGCGCTTCTGAGCCGTCTTTAAACATTTTTTCACGGGATCTTGACTTGAAATTAAAGTTCACTATACGAGACAGTATTCATCAACAATGAGCTGAGTTTCACCGCACCTGTAAGGAATTCAAGCGGAGGCACACTTTTACTTTTCCATTTACTTTTCCATCTACTTGGTGAGATCTGACGGTAAAAAACACATGGCCAAAACTCCAGAAATGCAGATGTCAATGAAATGCAAAGGCGAGGCAGAAATGCTCTTCACCAAAATGCAGAATACAGAGAACTAAACAGGAGAGAACTGAACAGCAGCCGGAGTTCGGGCCACAAACATGGGGTGAGCTCATGTCATTGCCACATTATAAGACATTTCTGTGATTTTGAAGAACCACAGATTCTAGGCATCTGTTTTTATTACACTTTATGAAGTAGAACTGTCATTGTGAGGATGCAAGCCTGAAATGGTATCTATTCCACATAACCTTCTTTATTTTACACAGTGCTTTTCTTTTTGACCCTAGTTTATGACATTAGATTGAAGATGGTGTTTGTATGTTCACACTGGACAGTTCATGCGTTTCAAGTGTTGAGATCATTAATCCGTTTAACTCCATCCGTATCACCGTTCTTGATTGTGTTGCTCTTTTTAAAGCTTGGAGCCCAAAGGATGATTCTGAGCCACGAGCTTGCGCCTAGACATGAATACACGCGCAAAAGGACAGGCTTCATGGGCATCTCTCTGGGTAATGGGTACATGTCAAACCTGTTATCTCACAACAGTCACAGACCCAAAGGGCTTTTCAGTACCTTAAAACGCTGACTGACCCCTGTTGAGTCTAGCAGTACTATACTGTCAAACTGAGGGCAAATTCTAAACATTTTATGGATACAATATCTTCAATTAGGGACTCGGCTCCCCCTTGTACAGCCTCTTGTTTATTAGTGAACTGTCATATGTGGTACAACATGCTTTTGTTCAGCCTCTGCTTAAAACTAAGCAGAGGCCCAACTATACTCTACTACATTTCTAAGCTTCCCTTTGTCTCTAAAGTGTTGGTCTATACGCAAATTCAAACCCAATTGGAGGAAAACTGTCATAGAAAAAATTCAGTCCGGCTTTATAATGCATTACAGTACTGAAAGTGCACTTTTAGGAGTTTAAGAGTTTTAATCATCTTTTTTTAACAGATTATTCTGGTTTCACTTTTGCTTTTGACGGCAGCATCTGATACAATGGATCACCAAATTTCCCATCTTGAGAACTATGTTTGGCATCAAAGGTAATAAAATGGTTCAGGTCATATCTCAAAGAAGGGTCATTCTCTGTTAAGTTAGACCCCCATAGTATAGATGTGGCCCAACCTAGTTGTGGTTTTCATTTTCATTTTCGGCCCTTTACTGTTTTCTTAGTACATGCTGCCCCTTCGCTCAATTTTTGAAAAACACTCTCGCCTCAGCAAGAAGGTCGCGGGTTTGACTCCCGGTCCAGAACGGACTTTGTGTGGAGTTTGCATTTTCCCTTGCATAATTTAAAAGACATAAAAGGTGTCATAACACCATGTCCAAGTGCTCACTATTCACCAGGAAACTAACTGTTGGCCCGCCAGCACCATATGTTCTGGGACTGTCCTGTTGTGCAGAAATATTGGACTGAGATTAACAAAGCATTTAATCTCTCTGATTGTGTTCCTTGTTCTGTGTTTTGTTTGTTTAGATGTAAAATAAAAAATAACAAAAAATAAGAGCTCATTTTTTATTCAGTCGCGGGCATGCCATTCCTTGTTTACTGCTCGGTTTCAGCAACTTCCTGGACTCTGGATATCATTCCATTTAGTCCCTTGCTGGGACAATTCTTGTCCTTCGGCTTGGGCCTGAATCATAATAACAGATATGCATAAACCCATCTAATGTTCTATTGGTGTATTCCTCATCATGTCAGTATTCTTCACACTGCATGTGGCCAGAGCACCACAAACTGACCCAAGGTAAACACTCATGAAAAATAATAATATGAAAAAGGTAGTGAAATTATCCTGTAGATGGCGCTGGCTCCCAGAGCACAGTCAGCACTACTAAATAACACCTTTGTTGCTATTCTGGAACATGTAACATTTGAGACTGTTTTGTATGAACACTGTACAAAGACTTGTGCGGGGGAGACAAATCAGTTAAGGGACCACTGGCCTGGACTCAATCATGCAATAAATGTGTAAAATGTATCTCTTTTCTATGGCCTTCAGAGAGAATGTGGATCTGAAGTTGAGGTTGTAACAACACAGGTCGGGGTCTGGAGACAAACAATCTTGTGTTGTCCGCGGCAGCAGGGACACACGCTGGCGCTTATTGAAAAGGTGTGATCTGATGAGGTCTGCTGCCCTCTCGGCTTTCAATAACTCTGCACGACTATTACAGTTTGATTTCTGAGCCCGACAACTGTGCTGTGGACAAGACTCTTCTATTGAGCGCTTCTTATTGCATTTTCATCCTTTGATTTAACTCAATAATAAGCATTTTTTCTTATTATGTTTAAGTGAATGTTGTATTTTAGAGGTTAATGCTTGTGCCTGAGAAAACCTCTGTGTCCCTCACTGAGACACTTTGGCCAGCAAAGTTTGAATGTTCAGGAGAATTGCTTTGCCTGGAAAGTCCAGAATGATAGCCTGTATTCTTTATGCTGATTAGTCATCTCCAAGTTCATGAAACGTGACTGACAGGTCAGGACATTCATGGTCCATCTGCGTCAAAACAAACATGGTTGCTTACAAGGAGCAATGAAAAGCAAAAAGATCTCAGGCAAAGAATGACTGGCCATTCACTATAACTGAATGAAAATGATAAAAAATAAAGCCTTCACCTTTTATTTGCCAAACAGACAAGTTCAACAAGTCTAAGTGCCAATTTATATTATCAAGCCGCTTCTGTCACCATATTTCCTGTATTCTTTTTAGGTTAAAAACAGAAATAATAATCATTAGTAGAAATCGGAACCGGAACCTTCAATAATGTGTAGATTTCATGCCTGACGAGTCAATCTCTCCAACTCTCTGCTGGAATACAGGAGGGTCTAGAACCAGATGAGGAGGCTCCAATCACAGCCGCTAATATGTAGCACGTGTCTCTCAAATGTGAGAGACATCTCCTCTCGAATATTCTTGTATCATTCAGAACAGAAGACGATTTTATATATATTTGCCTCAGAGTTTATGGCTTTGCTATAAACTATAGTGATTCTGCAAAAATCTGTGCTGTTTCTAAATCCTCTGTGTAATTTTGTCTTTAAACTTCTTATAGCCAGGTTTGTTCTGCCACAAACACACCATGCGTTTTTCGGGTTGGTTAATCTTGCTTTTCAAACACTCCCATCGGAAATCGGGAAGACAGGATATGGTTTTGTCTGTATCCTTACTTCAATGGCTTTGATTGACAGACGGATTAACCAATCAGAGGAATGAGGATTTCGGCAGAATCATCAAGCGAAGCACTAAACACTGTAATTCTGAGGCAACGAGGATATTCTTCTGCATGTGAGAGACAACGGCTGTAGTTGGACCGTCTCAAGTTAGATTTTTTGATTCCCTTCATGGTCTGATTCCAGTCCCTTCTGCATTCAAACCGAATGTAGAAGGGACTGGCTGCTTAGGCACGCACACTGTATCAGAACGTCTTTGTGAAGTAAAAGCAGGTCGGCTTGCCAGAAAACACGATTCAGTGTCACATGTCTTCATAATACAACTTTCACATGCAGAACTCTCACCACCGGCTTTTATTATCGCACTTGATCAACTGTAGCCTATGTTTACTCCAAAACAACATAAATTACCTTCATAGGCTGCATAGTTAGAGCATAAAGCCACCAAAAAGAGACCCAGAGCACTTCACCACAGAGCCCAGTTTTGGCTCTCTCACAACAGGGAAACAGAACCCAGAACGTGGATCTGCCTAAAGTGCTCTTGTCAAAATCAGCTCGCACTGGTTAAACAATTATTTATATGGCCATTTTTCCTTGTACACTTGGCCAGTGGGCATTCTTGTTTGTGTTTGTGTGCATTTTAAAAGGGCCACCATAATCTCTTGGGAATAAAAATGTTTTATTTTGCTTTTTAATCAGTTTTTGTTTTCCAAACATTTTTTATTATGACCCTTTTAAGTCAACCAAGGATTTTAAGAGCATTTTTCGAGTTTTAATCAACAAATCTGACGAACCAGCGACATGTCCGTGAGAAGAGAAACAAACTCTTGTGCACGCTGCAGGAAATTTCAACAAGAAATTCATGAGCTACAAGCACCGATATTTGCTTTGGAATCTGAAAAAGGACTGCACGATACAATCCCTGTGTCATCCAGTGGTAAGAAGTCCACATTTTTTACAAGAAAAACAGCTACTTACAACCTAAACCGGACTGACTCTGTGTCCTTCCCAAAACTTTCTAAAGACCGATGAGAAGAAACTCGGTGCGAAGCCTAAGCGATACAAAGATAATGTAACGCCACCTAAAATACAGCTTACAAACAGATTTTTACCACTTTCAAAGACTGAAGTAAATGAACAAAGGAAAAATGGGAGACATGACGTGGCGAAAAGGCAGACAGAGACAGAGAATCTGTGCCTAGTGTTCCAAGGTCGTCTTGATTGGGGATGGTGCGATAAGTCATGTGATGCATGAAAAAATGAAAACACACTATTTTCCAGCGCCACAATCACTGAGATTACGTCACATATTTCTCATGTTTTGGCCACATATAAAGGAGTTAAACAGCTGATTGTGCACGTGGGCGCAGTGGACACACGATGCGAAGAAACTGAAGTTCTGAAAAGAGACTTCTTTGGAGTTATTCGACGTTCTTGATAACATGGAAATAAAAACATTCATAAGTGGACCTCTTCCAAACATCGACAGGAAAATAAACAAGTATTAGCCGGGTGCTTCAGCTGAACTCATGGCAGTCCAAAGAGTGTGCACACAGAGGATTGCACTACATTGAGAACTTCTATCTATTTGTGGAAACGAGATAGACCTGTTTAAGAGAAATGGCCCACACCTCTGTAGAGGTGCGTGAGGTGCTGCAGAGAGAACCTGCTCCACGCTCTGAGGCATTGGGCTGGGCCTGGACAGGCTGGGCCTGGACAGGGTCCTGAGCAGATAGTTAGAGAAGAAAGCAATGAGAGACCACCACAACAATCTTCACCACAGCTAGCGCAGGAGTCATTTTCAGTAAAAGTCCTATCTGGAAGACAGAAGTACTTCGTTGAAAATTGATAACTGTTGGTACCCCTGGTACTCCTGGTACCCCTTCTGTTCAACCTCTACATGCTGCCGTTAGGTCAGTTGATACGGCAGCGAGAATGTGTCCTACACTCCAATATGCAGACGACACTCAGATCTATGTTTCACTGACGGCAGGTGAATATTGGACCAGTGGATTCACTCTTCACTGCATACCACAGATCAGTGTTGGATGCAAAACAACTTTCTCAGCTTGAACTCAGACAAGACTGAAATTCATCGTCTTTGGCCCACAGAAACAAGAGAAAGTGTTAGCAGTCACCTCCAGAGTCTCGCTCTAAAACCTACTAATCAAGTTAGAAATTGGGGGAGGTAATAATGGACTCAGATTTGAATTTTGTCAGCCCACGTCAAATCAATAACATCAGCAGCTTTTTACCATCTAAAAACATTGCCAAAATCAAAAGTATAGTGTCTAAACCAGACTGGAGAGACTTATCCATGCGTTTGTCTCTAGTAGATTAGACTACGGACTAACATGGGGATGTGCGTTTCAGTCTTATGCAGCTAAAATCTGGAACAGTCTTTTGAGGAGTGAGACAGGCCTCAACTCTGGCAATGTTCAAATCTAACTAAAAAACTGTTCTTGTTTGGCTGTGCATATGACTGAAATGCTTTTCTTTGCACTCTTCTCTTTTATGTCTTGAACTATTTGACGGATAGCCTGAAAATGGCACTTTTAAATTAAGATTTTGTGATTGCTGCCATGTCTTTGTGATTTTAATGCTTTTTTTTTTCCTGTTGTGTGAAGCACTTTGAATTGCCTTGTGTACGAATTGTGCTCTACAAATAAACTTGCCTTGCCTTTCCTTGCCTTGCGTTTCCTTCAGACAGAAGTGTTCAGGAGATGCATGCCTCAGGTTTTCTTTCAGGAGTGGTGAGATTGCTTTGGCAGTGGTTCCATTCAAATAATGACAAAAACAACTGAAAGGTGCATTCACAACTGTGCTTTTGAGCAAACAGCACTTAAGAAATGGTGAAAGCAACAAAACAACACAAACCAAACTAGACTCTCCTAAAGAATATTACTTACCACTGCAAGATCAATAGTTTTAGATCTAACGCTTTAGTCAAACAAGATAATGAATGAATGTATCAAAACGTTATTTTATTTCTCACCATAAATCTTTACCAAAATATTGATGAAGTTCAAAATATCTCTGTATTTGCACTTTCTAGCTTCCCTGCTGTTGTTTGCCAGGGTTTAGTGTTTAGTGACGGCCTTTTCCAGTGTAAACATGGAAATTCCAGGCAGTAGTGCGCTTCTACTGCGTTATATTATTTCAGGGCAGTAGAAGCCAGATAAATGTGATCCGTGTAATTCAGACTGCAGTCACTTTGTAAAAGATAAGATTTGAATCTGATTTAGAACCACATATGAAAATGGCCTGGGTCGCAGTCGGAAAAAATCCAATTTGGTCTTTTCATAAAAAAGTTCCATCCAGGTCATTTTTATAACTTCTCTCACTCTAAAACAGGGTTTTGTACCTAAGGTAAATTAAAGCTCATCTTAGAGTTGATTAATGATGGAATGACGAAGGGACAAAGAATTCCGGTATAATTACTTCAAACTGTTTGTACATGTGTGCTTTTCCTTCTCTATCCGTGATAATAAAATGCATAACAGGCGGCGCAAAAATTCAAACATATGCACTATAATATAATGCAACTTAAAATAAAAAAGTAACAATTCAGAATACAATTTTCTCTTTGGAACTTGTAACTCCAAAATACATTTTAAGGCAGATATTTAGTAAATACAGTGCAGTGTAAATGAAGCATCTCTCGAGTCGTGATGTTTCTCTTCTCACGTGACAAAAACGTTATATTGACGATATGAAATGATTTGAACACGCTCCATCAGATAGCATTTAGCTCGTCTTACGTTTGTGTCTATGTTTACAACAATATCAGATTTTGTAAAGAATAATGCTTACATATATTACATTCAACTGAAAATCCAGATGTTTACTCTCATTCTTACTTGAATAGTCATTTTAGCAAATATTTTTACTCTGCTCATTTCTTGGACCACGACTTTGTACTTGAATCATACTATTTTGAACATTGCTCTTTTTTAGTACAATCTTTGCTACTCTACCACTTCTGACCGTCACCCAGTTTCTAACATTTCTTGTAAAGCCGTTGATTACATTGTACAGCTAAACTTTGTGGGATAGAGGGAAGAATCTGGTCCAACATCAGGTCCTCACAGGTCAGTGGGCAGCACAGGTCAGTGGGCAGCACAGGTCAGTGGGCAGCACAGGTCAGTGGGCAGCACTGCTCTGGTTCCTCTTTCTTTGCTCAGGTGAGTGTTCCTGTTCCTGTGGAGTCGGCGCTTCAGTTCAGTATGTGCATTCAGAGATTACACCGCCCTCTGGAGAAGACTTCATAATGGAGGGATTTAAAGCTTGATCAGACAGAAGGCAGCAACACCCATCGCTCAAAGGACAAGAAAGAATGTGACGGCAGGCTGCGGGGAACAGTTTACAATAGGTTTACATGAATATAACAGGAGCTGAGGTGGTCTTGTCTACTCTCGCGCCGCAGTGCTGAATACATGATACTGCTGTTGGTTTACACAGACTTTTCTACAATGCAGTAATGTGGTGGAGGTTTATCCTTCTCCATAAACCCTCAGGCATCTGGCGCCCTCTTAAGACTTTCAAATGAATCTCTCTTTGTGTGTCTCTCTTGTGAGTGTATAGTCACCATTGGACCGGCCCTGGTCCCTCAGACCGGTTCACTTTAGAACGCTTTGGAGCTGCTCTGTTACTGTCGGAGTGCATCTCCATGTTGTGACTAGTGTCCAGATGTTACTAGTTACTCGACTTTATACTGCTCTGAGCTGACTAAGCCCCGCCTTCAGGGTGGAGTTTCATCTTAAACGAACCTGCCTTTGTTTACCTGTTAAACCCGTGGGCCACTGCAATCCCTTTGTAATCTGACTGCCTTTCTTTCACCACGGTTACGAGATTCTGTTTTAGAACGCAGCTCCACTTCCTGTTATTTTCGACTCTCCATCCATCCATCTTCTTCCGCTTATCCGGGGCCGGGTTTAAGCAGGGACTCCCAGACTTCCCACTCCCCAGACACTCCAACTCCGCCAGGGGGATCCCGAGGCGTTCCCAGGCCAGCCGGGAGACATAGTCCCTCCAGCGTGTCCTGGGATCATTTTCAACTTTTATTTTTCAACATGTAAGATTTACAAGAAACATTTTTCAAATGTTTCTTGTAAATCTTACATATTTACCACCGCTTCTGTCCCACCAAACATAAGAACCTGCCATACGCACTTTAATCCACCATTTCTGTTCAAAGAGAGATTCTCTCTTTTTTTCCCTCACAAAAAGGGCCTCAATCACACCTTCTTAAAACCATCTCTGCTCCATACTTCAAATCTGCACCTTCTTCTCTGAGCCTCTACCAGAAACACGGTCATATTTCTGAGGTCAAAGGTCAGGAGGTCTCCACTGCTTCAAATTTAGAACATGGAACAACAAACACAAAAACAGAACAAAACCAGAGAGAGAGAGAGCACAGTGGATAATAAATATATTAAAACAGAAGACATCTAAAGAAAACTAAGGCACATACAACCAAAAGAAAACGTCCCATTTGGTCCAAAGTCTGTCAAATTTGGCCAATTTCAGATTCAGTCTGAATGTAATGGTTTCCATTTGGCAATTTGTCATTTCGGTTCAGTCCCTGGCTTGTGTCATACATTTTTCTGTGAGGGCCTTTTTCCTGCCGCTGAGAGTACAGTATGTTCAAAGATATCTGTTGATAGAGTCCATGGAGTTTTGAGGACCAGGTACATAGTCCTGGAATCCAGTGGGATGTTGATAAAGTCTGCAGTGCTCTTTCAACCTCAGTCCAATATTTCTAGGACACATGGTGTGCCATTTGGCAACGACAGTTTCTCCAGCAGCTGGTGACGAGAGGGAGTACAAAATGTAGTGGCCAACTTCACCTGGAGCAAGAAGAACCACCTTCAGCTCAACGTGAGGAAGACTAAGGACCTGCAGCTGGACCTGAGAAGGACCAAAGCTGCCCTCACTTCCACCCCAAGGGTCATTGTGGACATGATGGAGGAGTACAAGTACTTGGGGGTGTATCTGGACAATAAACTGGACCGGGCAAGAACGTGGACATTTGTAATCATTCTCAAATTTGATTAACTTTAGTATTCTTAAATTGTTTTTTAAACGTTTGTCTCCAAAGCCTTTGAGCAGCTGTATCAGTAAACTACAGAGCTGTGGCAGGTCAACCAGAGCAGCCTCATCTGGAGACTGTGAAGTGCCTTTTCATGAAACATGCTTCACCCAAACAGCCTTTTCTGTGAAGGAGAAGGACCAGAGCCGTCTCTACTTTCTGAGGCGGAACAATGCTCAAGATGTTCTACGAGTCTGCGGTGGCCTTTGCCATCATGTACACTGTGGGAAGGACAATGATAGACTCAGTAAGATCATCAAGAAGGAGGAGCTGGACTCTCTGACTGTGGTGTCGGAGAGGAGGATGTTGTTCAAAGTCATGTCTATTCTGGACTTTACCTCCCACCTGCTCCACAAAGTACTGGTCAGCAACAGACTGAGTGCCACGCTGCTCCTCTGAGATCATCAAACTATTGAACTATGTGCTGTAAAATCCTCTGGGAGAGTTATATTCAGCTCTGTCTGCCGGACCCGCACTGTGGAGAACCGCAGTCAGAGACCCCCGCTCTGCTGGTGCAGTAGCCGCTATGCTGAAGCTAGCTATTTTTTCACCGATGTTACAATCTGTCACCTTAGATTATTTAGATGTGAAGGTTTCTTTCCTCTGGGTGTCTTGGTTCGATTAGACATCTCTCAAAGAATCTCTCTCTTTGGTGTTTTTTTTTTCAGGTCTTTATGGGCAGAATGGAGGTTTTCAGAGTGTAATCAACAGGGAGACAAAGCTGCGTGACCTTGCGACTCCTGTATCATCCCAGAAGTCCTCCTGTGCTGTTTTAAAATCACCACCAGACCCGTGCTGAGCATTTCTGCCTCAAATCATGTTCATTACGAGTGTGCCGACATTACTATGTGGGGGGAAGCTATTTTATATAATTTTTTGAAATATCTATATATATTTCCGCCCCAATTTTATAAACAATTTAACAGTAAAGAACATGAATAGAACAAAACACAAAACAACCAAAGAGTACAAATCAAAAGAAAAAAACACAAGTAGACATCAACTGAATATAAACACAAACAAAATCACGGCATATTTAAATTGAAATCAGTGTCCCATTTGGTCTAAAGTCAGTCAAATTTGGCTGTTAGTGTTACTGTTAGTGTTACTGTTAGAGCTAGTACCAATCTCGAACGTATCCACATCGTTGTATAGGCCACAGGGTTCAAAGCGTGTAAAAAAAGATTCATTTGTAGTCATCTGGACTTTCAGCTCTGATCCAAGAGTCATTCTCAATCTGTGAAACAAGTCTGAGAACTCAGGTTAATATCCTACTCTGTGAAAGCCCTACCCACAGGGCGGGACTTCCTCGAAACGTTTTGTTTTTTCTAAAACAGAGTCCAGATGACTACAACTGAATCTTTTTCTACAATGGAACACGCCTGGACGAAGGTAAATCTGAAAAATGATTCTTTTAGCCCGTTAGGCTTTATTAGACAGGACAGTTTAGAGTGAAATTGGGGATGAGAGAAGGGAGGACATGCAGTACACTGTTGGGAGGGATTCAAACTCACGACACTGCCGCCGGCTGCATATGTGCTGCCTCCCTAACCATTCCACCATCAGGCAGCACTGAGCCAGGTAAAATTAATTATTCACTTAGTTCACCTATTAGTTACAAATAATGATGATGATAATAATAATAATAATAATAATAATAATAATAATAATAATAATAATAATAATAATAATAATAATAATAATAATACAAAGGACATTTTATTTAGTATTTAAGGAAAGTTTGATCTTACTGAAAATTGGCCTAAAAATTTAAATTTGTCATCGATATTTTGGAGTTAAAACTTAACTAAAGCAGGTTAAGAATGAATGAATTATAAACAAATCCTTCCGTACGATCCCTCAAAATCCTGTTGATGATGATGGTGTGTTGGTGGTACATTACGGGCCGATCGTTATGTCCCTGTAGAAGACAAATGCATTTGGAGAAAACTGCATTTGAAGTTACTCTCATATAAATCTATGGATGAAGTGGATTCAGTTAAATAATAAAACACCTTTGAGTGCAGAAAATAGTTTGTAGTATCTCGCTTTAATGGTGTTAAACCCTGTTAAAACCGAGTCTTCCGTGTGCTCGGCTCTGCCCGGGGCCGACTGCGTCTCACACACACATTGATCGGAGCTGTCATGTTTACTGCAGGTGGAGTCACACAGTGGAACTCTGGGAATAGCAGTGCCGATCGATCTCTTCCTTTGTGTCTGTGTGGATCTGGCCTGGCTCTGGCCCTAGTCCTCGCACTCAAACCCGCTCATATCGACGCCTCTCCTTTGGCATGAAAAGCTCCCTCGCCTGCACTAGACAGGTATATTTAGCATTTAGCCAGTGGCAGCGCTTATTGATTTGAACCTGAGAGTGAAGGTGACAGTAAAACTCTCAGCTCTGCGTTTTTTATGTCGGGACGATGGAGTTTTTCCCGGAGACGCACCAGATACAGTACGTCCTTTTAAGGCTGGCTTCAGGTGATGTCATAAGACTGTGAAGTGTCTCTATTCTTTTGGGGGATTATATTTTCTAAGGAGACACTCTTGTGAACCAGTTATATTAAGATTCATACATGAAAAAACATATATTAAAAACAAAAACATTGTAAATTCCTTATTGGAGGCAAAATGAAGTGGAACAAAATGTGATTTAAATAGATGAACTGGGATTAACCTCAGAATATCACAAAATATGAAACGACCAGGTGGTTTTGTCAAAGTAAAAGATTCAAATACATATCAGCGCCTGGTTTAAACGGATTTGACTGCATTTGTTTATTTAACAGGGAAACAGACATGTTCCCTGCAATAGTTTTTTCACGTTATCTACAAATATATTACATATTTTATGACACAATAATAATAATACATATAATACATAAAAAATATAATACAATTTTTATTCTATTTTATTATCATAAGTAACCTATCATTTACATGAATAGAATTCACTTTACTAGACGATTATAAAATCAATGAGACTAATTCTATGTATTAAATATTAGTATGGTTATTTTTATTATTGGCTTTAAATCATTTACATCTATTCATTTGAATCAATCTCTTTTATTTAACCAGGTCATTATTCTATGTTTCGGCCCCCCGCTCAGCCCACTGCTGCTGCCCGCTCCCCGTGTGGGAGAGAAAACAGTGAAAGGAGGGGTGACACCTCAGATGTGCTTTTGGAGAAGTGACTACGGGAAACACAAGAGTCAAGTTTGTGCAGGTCTAAACGGAGCAAAAACACAGCTGAGTTCCCAGACTCACAGATTGAGAATGACTCTTGGATGAGAGTTGGAACGCTTTGTTTTTCTAAAACAGTGGCGATAACAAGTTTTAAGCATCAGCGATGAATTTGTAGTGGTACGCAAATCCAGCCGTACTTCTATTGGGTATACGCAGTAGGTGATTTGTGGGGGGATGTGGGGGATGCCATCCGCCCTGTTTACAAAATATTTTTTCATTTTTTCCCTCGGCCTCGCAGGGTGCAGTGCTGTGTTTTGCCCGAGCTCAGCTCCATGCCGCATGTCCCGCCTCCCCTGTGCATCTCATTCATGTGTGTGTGCGCGCAGCGGCGTGCGTTAGTTGTTGTTGGGATTACGAAGAACGATATTCGGACTGGATCAAAACTAAAAGGAATGAGAGAAAAATGTTTATCTGCACTAAATAAGTAACCTTAAGCTATAACAAGCTCTGCACTTGAATCAAAAACTCCAGAGTCTGATCGCTGCAGCAAGAAGGAAGAAGAAGGAGACCACAGACTGACCACCTCCTGATCAGCACATAGCTTGAGGTTTGGAATCCAGAGAGAAGTTCTACACCCCATAAACACTCAGCCAGTCTTTACGTCAGGTCAATCTGCCTCTTATTCACAGAGTTACGAGCACAAACAGCTGATGAACTATAATATCTAGATTTAATATCCTGAATTATTTCTTTCCACATTTCAGGCTTTAGTTTTTCTGTCCACAAAGTCCAGTGTTCAGTGCATTTCACAGACAGGGGGCGCTGGAGAACAGAAAGAGCATTGAATCAGAGTCAGAAAAAGTTTATTGCCAATGTCAATGAACTGATTTCACAAACATAGGAACTTGTTTCGGCGTTAACGTGCAACATAAAACACAGAGGAATAATAAAAACAACATATCTGAAATCAAAAGGGCATGCATTAGATTTAAAATTACTAGTATTATTAGTTTAAAATAAAAATAAAAATAGGCTTACTATGTACACAAGAATTTACAGATAAATTTGCAGTTACGAGTGCAGAAAGTGACAGTGCAGTGAGTGATTGGTTAAATTGCAGTTAAAGTGGCAGAGGGAAAGAAACTGTTCTTGTGGCGGGAGGTTCTGGTCCGGATGGACCGTTGCCTCCTGCCTGAGGGGAGTGGTTCAAATAGACCATGTCCAGGGTGAGTTCAAAAATAGACCCATTCCGGGGTGAGAAGCGTCAGCTGTGATCCGACCTGCTCGTCCCAGAGCCCTGGAGACGTACAGGTCCTGCAGAGATGGAAGTCTTGATGGAAGTCTGGAATCACCTTCTCAGCAGAACGCACAATGCGCTGAAGTCTGTTTGTCCCTGGCTGTGGCTCCAGCGTACCACACGGTGATGGAGGAGGTGAGGATGGACTCAATGATGGCCGTGTAGAACTGCACCATCATCTGCACTGGCAGCTTGGCTTTCCTCAGCTGCAGCAGGAAGTACATCCTCTGCTGGGTCTCTTTGATGAGGGAGCTGATGGAGGGCTCCCACTTAAGGTCCTGGGTGATGGTGGTGCCGAGGAAGCGGAAGGAGTCCACGGTGGTGATGCGGGAGTCTGTCATGATGAGGGGGGCTGGGGGGCTGTGACTTTCCTCAAGTCCACGATCATCTCCACTGTCTTCTGGGCGTTGAACTCCAGATTGTTACCACTGCACCAGGACACCAGCCGGTCCACCTCCCTCCTGTAGACAGACTCATCCCCGTCCGAGATGAGCCCGATGAGGGTGGTATCGTCCGCAAACTTGATGAGTTTTACGGAGTCGTGGCTGGAGGTGCAGCAGTTTGTGTACAGGGAGAAGAGCAGAGGAGAAAGTACACAGCCCTGTGGAGCTCCTGTGCTGATAGTCCGAGTGTCTGAGACATTCTTCCCCAGCCGCACGCCCTGCCTCCGATCCGTCAGGAAGTCAGTGATCCACCTGCAGGTGGAGTCGGGGCACGTTGAGCTGGGAGAGCTTGTCCTGGAGCAGAGCAGGGAGGATGGTGTTGATAGCAGAGCTGAAGTCCACAAACAGGATCCTGGCGTCAGTTCCAGGGGAGTCCACATGCTGCAGGATGAAGTGGAGTGCCAGGTTGATGGCGTCGTCTACAGATCTGTTTGCTCTGTAGGCAAATTGCAGGGGGTCCAGCAGGGAGGAGGTGAAGGACTTGAGGTGGGGCAAGACCAGGCGCTCAAATGACTTCATGACTACAGACGTCAGCGCCACAGGCCTGTAGTCATTAAGTCCAGTGATCCGGGGCTTCTTGGGGACAGGGACAATGATGGCAGACTTGGAGCAGGCTGGGAGGGAGGTGTTAAAAATGTCTGTGAATACCGGGACAGCTCTCATAATCGGTGTCTTAAGGTGGCGGGAGAAACATCGCTTGGTCCAGCAGCTTTTCTGGGGTTGGATTTCCAAAATGGTCTGTTTACATCCTGTTTAAAAGATTTGTAAAGATTTGTATAAGTCAGGGTTTTCTAAAAGGGTAAGATCAAGCCCCTGGGAAAACAAAATGGCGCCCAATTCAAGCCAATGGCGTGTGCTCATTGGCGCACTCTCCAAAAAAGTTCCCTACTTCCGCATTACTTCCTGAATCGGGAGTCTAGCACCTCCCCCTTTTGTGACGACACCGCCAAGTCGCTTTGGCGTCGGGAATGAGCACGGCAACAGCAGAATGCGTGCAAGACTGAGGACAGACTTTTGGAATATGTCATCTTGATGTGGTCTGGTTACGAAATGTATAATGATGAATTGTTATATCTATCTATAAATATAAAGGTATCATGCTGTAAAGCTCTGCTATTTAAGAGAATTATAACAAATGTTAAGATGAAAAGCCCAGTTTTAATTGACAACAAATTACATTTGCCCATTTAGAGGTTCTAATATCGTCACCCAGATGACTTTGTTTTTGCTTTGGATGTTTGTTTGTTATTAACGTTTAATTTCTGAATGTACACAATATAATTTGGCCTATACGCACTGATTTTCTGCCACTGTTTGCTGTGCGATTTATATCAAACCAGAAGAAATAGAAAACCTTCTCTGTTACAAAATGGAGTTATGCAATATTTAATTGTATTCCATTTTCTCATGTGTTATTGTCTTTTTTTGTATCATGTCGATCTTTAATAAATGCAATACACATATTTTATCATTTATTTAATAGGAGTAATAAACATGTCTGATTATAGCTACAACTCTAATTTGGTCTGCAGTCCTTTAGACAGATAACAAAACTATACCACATAAAAAATAGAAGATTAATATAATACAAGGAAATGTTAAATAGATGACTGACTGGTTTGACCTGGTTTGATTGTAGCCATAGTTTAAGCTGAGTTTTAAAGCTCTAATGCAGGACACTCAGAGGAGGCTTCTTCTTTGCACTGTTTATTGTCACTCCTTGTCAGTATTTAAGTTGAGCGAGTGTGAAAGATACAATACAAGACAAAACAAACTGCATATTTCAAATGAACCGATTTCAATGTATTTATTTTTTATCACATAACACATTGTAAAATACATAAAACAACAGTTTTTTTGCTTATTGAAAATGGTTTAAACATAAAAATTGCATTTCCAGCAAAACCAAAAAAAAAAAAATGTAACTTGTTTAAACCTGTTTTCGTTATGTGGATAGTTTTTTTTTTGTCACTGTCATAAGAGGAACTGTTTTGGAAGGTGACATTATAAAATGTTTTGTTCTTTCTTGTGTCCTTAATAAAAAATACAAAAATGAAGGTTTTTGCAGAACAAAAAAAAATCTCTTTGTGTTTTGTTATGTATGTACTTTAAATCCACAAAGTAACTTTTTTTTAGAAAATAAAAGGCATTGTAAAAAAAAAAAAAAAGGGTTAGTGTTATTTTCATGTTTTATGTTTCCGTGTGGTCCCGTCTGTTTGTGGCGTCCTTGTCCTTGTCTTGTGTTCTCACTCGTGGCCTGCACCTTGACGTGGTGAGTGAGCTTCAAACTAAGACAGGACGTTCTTTTGCATGTGGAAAGCTGTATTTGCTGTGAAATATACAAATGGTTTAGTCATTTGGGTAAATGTTAGCATTCAGAGCACTTACTTTAGTTTTTATGATCAGAACAAACTAACCACTGTTTACTTTTAGTCAATGCACACGTTATTATTAATATATATTTTGTTTTGAGTACTCAGGTGTTTACTCGATGACTCTGTCTGCTGTGTGGTCTGCTGTGATCGTACTGCTGTGTCTGCTGTGCTGCTGTGGTCTGTTGTGGTCTGCTGTGGTCTGCTGGGTCTGCTGTGGTCTGCTGTGGTCTGTGTGTGGTTCTGCTGTGTCTGCTGTGGTCTGCTGTGGTCTGCTGTGGTCTGCTGTGTGGTCTGCTGTGTCTGCTGTCTGCTGTGGTCTGCTGTGGTCTGCTGTGTGTGTCTGCTGTTGTCTTGCTGTGTCTGCTGTGTGGTCTGCTGTGGTCTGCTGTGGGTCTGCTTGTTGCTGCTGTGGTCTGCCTGTGGTCTGCTGTGTGTCTGCTGTGGTCTGCTGTGTGGGTCTGCTGTGTGTCTGCTGTGGTCTGCTGTGGTCTGCTGTGTGGTCTGCTGTGTGGTCTGCTGTGTGGTCTGCTGTGGTCTGCTGTGTGTGGTCTGCTGTGGTCTGCTGTGTGGTCTGCTGTGTGGTCTGCTGTGTGGTCTGCTGTGTGGTCTGCTGTGGTGTGTGTGGTCTGCTGTGGTCTGCTGCTGCTGTGGTCTGCTGTGTCTTGCTGTGTGGTCTGCTGTGTGTCTGCTGTGTGGTCTGCTGTGTGGTCTGCTGTGGTCTGCTGTGTGGTCTGCTGTGTGGTCTGCTGTGTGGTCTGCTGTGGTCTCTGCTGCTGTGGTCTGCTGTGTGGTCTGCTGTGTGGTCTGCTGTGTGGTCTGCTGTGTGGGTTTCTGCTGTTGGTCTGCAGGGCTCTGGGCAGCACAGACAGGAGGAAGAGACCAAACTCACTGGTCAGGACGGTCAGCTCTGCTCTGGACAGCTGCTTCACTCTGGAGAAGATGGTTGAGAATGAATGGATGAGATACATTTAACAGAGAAAAACTGGAATATGTTGTTGACAGATTTGCATTTCAGTCTGTGACAGAAGTACCTCTATTTCCAGTCATTTCTATAGCTAGTACCAACAGTTGTTTACTTTTGCACAAGTGTAAACCCTAGAAGTTAGAACATAACTGACATGTTTGCTAAATCTCTGTATATATTCCATGAAAGTAAATCCATGACATTACTACAGAAAACAAGCGTGTGCTTTGCTGTTTGAACACTTCATTATTAAATTGCTAATACAACCTCAAATTTAGTCTCTGCTGCCCATGTGAGTACACAACTGCCACTTTTAAATACGTTTACATTTATAGACGTAAGATTTTACCCACTGCACCATTTTAATTATTGGTAATTGTTTTTGATTGCACATTGTAAAAACTTTCTCTCCCCATTCTTTCTCTAGTTTGTCTTGGACTGAGTTTAACTTAACCTGAAGATAAAACAATTTGTCTCTTATAATATTTTGGACGGCGAAAATAATGGTTTCTTTGCAAAAAGCACGAGCCGTGAACTCATGGAATAGCGTTCTGAATGCATCTTTTTGTGTAGCTAAACGTTAGCTTGTGCTAGCTTGTGTGTGAACTGTGTAATCGTTCATTTCCACTTCACATTGAATGGTGTGTTAAAACGTGCGAAATGACATAAAACACAACTTACGCGGCCAGTGCACGTACATGTTCGCCGTGACGTTAAAAATTAGATTTTCAAGGATTTTAGAAACGGTAAAAGTGTGAAATTCCTTCTATTTTATTTTTAGACAAAAAAAAATGTTGCAGACCGAACTGTTGAAATGTGGTCGGTGCTGGAGGCTGCAGTCCCGCGGAGTGGCCACTACTCAATTTGGATCGTGGACAGAGGGGGCGTGCCTTATCAGTTAATATAATACATCCATGGGTAAGATGCATCTGGTTAAAATCATGGACGTCCATTGAAGGTTGAAAAATGTATTTTTGTTGCAGTGAAATTAAGTAGACTAAAACACGTTTTGAACTTATTCCCTGGCATCCCAGCTAAATAGAAATGATTTGAAGTCTTTTATAATAAAAAGTAAGGAACAATCTTAATTTCCACATAACAGAGCATTTACATTTTTGTTATAAAGACTTCAAATCATTACTATTTAGCTGGGATGTCAGTGAATCAGTTGAAAACGATTTTAGTCTACTTAATTTTACTGCAACAAAAATACATTTTAAAGGTACTGTACCTTATTTTTACCGTCTTAAAATCATTTTAAAGGAGACAGGTCCATTGACTGTTCAAGGTGAAGTTTAAGTGTAGTTTCAGCCTGGAAGACCTGTCTCACTTCCCCCATCCTGGTATCTCACCTGCGAAGCCTACCTCCCCCGCCCTGCTGTCTCACCTATGCAGCCTACCTCCCCCTCCCTGCTGTCTCACCTATGCAGCCTACCTCCCCCGCCCTGCTGTCTCACCTATGCAGCCTACCTCCCCCTCCCTGCTGTCTCACCTATGCAGCCTACCTCCCCCGCCCTGCTGTCTCACTATGCACCTACCTCCCCCCCCTGCTGTCTCACCTATGCAGCCTACCTCCCCGCTCTGCTGTCTCACCTATGCAGCCTACCTCCCCCGCCCTGCTGTCTCACCTATGCAGCCTACCTCCCCCTCCCTGCTGTCTCACCTATGCAGCCTACCTCCCCCGCCCTGCTGTCTCACCTGCGAAGTCTACCTCCCCCGCCCTGCTGTCTCACCTACGCAGCCTACCTTCCCCCGCCTGCTGTTCTACCTGCGAAGTCTACCTCCCCCGCCCTGCTGTCTCACCTAATGCAGCCTACCTCCCCGCCCTGCTGTCTCACCTATGCAGCCTACCTCCCCCGCCCTGCTGTCTCACCTATGCAGCCTACCTCCCCGCCCCTGTCTCACCTATGCAGCTACCTCCCCGCCTGCTGTCTCACCTGCGAAGTCTACCTCCCCCGCCCTGCTGTCTCACCTATGCAGCCTACCTCCCCCGCCCTGCTGTCTCACCTATGCAGCCTACCTCCCCCTCCCTGCTGTCTCACCTATGCAGCCTACCTCCCCCTATTTGGACCAAAGGTCCGAAACAGTTAACAATTAAACCAGTAAACAAGCGAAAATATATTTTTTATATTTGAGGGCCGCGGGCCGGGTCCAATCATTTGCAGGGCCTGTTCTGGCCCGTGGTCCTCAATGGTGCCATTGTACTCACCTACAGATGAGCACACAATGGCAATGGTCAGATGACTGAGCTCAATGGTGCCATTGTGCCCTTGGACAAGACACTCATATCCCAATAGAATTTTTGGCCGGTTGCAACAGGAAGGAAATCTTGGTTTCAAAGTCTGTGAAATAAGTAGTGCCCACTTGACTGGCTGTAGCTGTAGATGGCCTTGTAGCACCGTTTGATTGCCACAGCAGCATTCAATTCATTTCCCGTGTTACAAAAGGCGACATATCGATTCAGCGCTAACTGAGAATTTTCATGGCTCAATCAATGCAGCCTGATCTGATGTGCAGGGGAAGATAGTGCCACATTTACTCACTCTCTTGGCCTGTCACTGCCTAAAGACATGTGCAAAACAGAGCAAAAAGCTGCCCTGGTATAAAAATATAAATGAAACATTTTAAGTGCACTGAGAAACATGTCAAAGCTATTTCTTACAAAATAAATGTAATGTACACTTTATGCCAATAGAAAAAGATTCAGTTGTAGTCATCTGGACACTGTTTTTGAAAAAACAAGAAGTTTTGACTATCATCCAAAAGATCTTCATCTTTTCAAAACATCTTGTTTTTTCTAAGACAGAGTCCAGATGACTACAACTGAATCTTTGTCTATGATTGAACACTCCTGGATGAATGTGTTACACCGATTTAATGCTAATCTTTCTTATTTCTAGCCCGCTGAATCTGAATTTGTTGGTACAGCTGTGGTTTTGCATGGCATCACTTGAATTCTGCACAACATGAGGGACAGTAACGGGGTGTTTGTACCAGAGGGAG
Source organism: Chaenogobius annularis (assembly GCA_015082035.1). NCBI lineage: Eukaryota > Metazoa > Chordata > Actinopteri > Gobiiformes > Gobiidae > Chaenogobius > Chaenogobius annularis. Next base: position 204,179 of record BJKM01000805.1, read on the forward strand.
AAACTTTTCTTAGTGTTTATCATATTGTACCATTAAACAAATAATCCTCTAATGGTTTGATGATGGATTTATTTATTTTTTCATAAAAATTATAATACATTATACAACACACACACACAAAGACAAGGGCAGACATACATTATATAATAGAGATAATACTCTTGAATCTATCTTGAACATAACTGCTCTGACAAGGCTTTTATTAGTTTGTATTGTGATTTTAATGCATCTTTTCCTGTTCTGTAAATCATTTACACTTTGTGTACAAAGTTCCATATTGGAATCCAGGCGAGTGGCGGAGGGCCGGCCCGCGATCATTGGTGTAAAAAATTCTTATCATTACAAGTACTTTTCGGTAAAATCCTGGCTACTGAATCTATTATTCATTCATTCAGTGCAGACACATCTCACAGCGCCAAGAGAGTTAAAAATGAAAGAAACTAAGAGTAAAACACATCTGATCCGTGGGGGGAGGAGGGCCGGATTAAAACAGTCCGAGGGCCTGATCCGGCCCCTGAGGTCGCAAATGCCTAGGTGTGCCCTAGTACTATAGTACACCCTAGTACTATAGTATACCCTAGTACTATAGTATACCTTAGTTAGTACCTTTGTATACCCTAGTACTATAGTATACCCTAGTATTACACCCTAGTACTATAGTATAACCTAGTACTATAGCACTCTAGTATTAATGGCGACAAGCAGCAGTGGAGTGCAGTGTAAATGTACAAGGATTAACTGTGTCTCTAACACTCGTATTGTCCGACAAATTAACTCTTTTGTACAATAAAGGGCAGACAAATTTGGCCCTGCTGAGCTATTTGCTCATCCTTACCTGCATGGTGTACCTGTCCTGAGGCTGGTGTGGTGATGGCAGTGCCAAAGCTAATGCTGACGTAGCAACGCGGATGATTATAAGTCATGTGCACAGGCCCCAGGGTATTTCCCCAGATGCGCCTAATTCAATCATGGACGATTTCAACCAGTGGTTTTGAACAATATGTGTCTTGTTCTAAGCAATGCACAAAATGTATTGATTTGTGCGTTGGCTCATTTAAAGTTGCATATTGATCCTTCCGTACAGCACCACAGGTCATCTGACCACAACGTAAGCTTTCCGGCCCCCTACTCCGAGCCTAGTTTTTAGAAGTTAAGCAGAAAGACGCACAGCTCCAATGTGGAATGCAGATTCTATTCAGTGTCTACAAGAGTGCCTCAGTTGTCTTCAAAGCAACTTGTGGAGACCTCGATTAATTGACTGAAACAGTATCTGCTTATTTCCCCTTCAGCGAAAACTTTGTGATCCCCTGATCATTGATCATTTCCTAACAACAAGCCATAATGACCGCTTTGGAAAACCATGGTTCTCCAAATCGGTCAGAGAATCCATAGTCCAGATGAATACATGTTTTAATGAAGGGGACAAGGCCAGGCACCTATGACTTACAGAAGGAAGTCAAAAGGAACATTAAGTTAGCTAAATATGACCATACAGATAAAGTGCAGAGCCTCTTTAATTTAAGTAACACACGTCCAGCCTGGAAGGGAGGACAATTAATGTTGGGAACAAAAATCAAACTCTGTTGTTCCAAAAACTAACACTTTACACTTCTGACCTTGTTTTTTTTCAAATTAATAAACATTTTTTTCTCCAATCTCTTGTAACACTGATTTTAATTATGAATTGTCTCTTTTTCATAATGAAGGGCACCAATACCACTTACCTATTGACAGAGGTATGGTCCTAAAACACCTCAGAGGCATCAAAGAGAGGAAAAGTCCTGGTCCTGATGGTATTGGAGGACGGATTCTAAGAAATTGTGCAGACAATTAGCTGACATATTTCATCTTTCACATCTTCACTAGATCACTGGAACTCTGCAACGTACCCACTCTTTGGAAGTCCTCTATTATAGTCCCCATACCAAAAAATAGGTCGCCTAAAGAAATTAAGACTAGAAAAAATTGTGAAGGATGAACTTTTAAATCAAACACAAGCATTGTTGGATCTCTTGCAGTTTGCTTATAGATCTGGAAGAGGATAATCATATGACACGCAGCTCAACACCATCTCTTGTCCTCAGGCTCAACTGAAACACCCTCGTGCCTGAGACTGACAAGCAGACATCTGTCTGCACATAATCACATGTTTAACAATGGTAACTTGTACATGGAATAATTACTTTAACAACATTATTTTCTGGATCATTAACTCTTTAACAAAAAAAAACCAAAAAGGTCAGAGTTAATGAAATGCTGTCCGATATTGTAATGTCATCCACTGGAGTTCAACAGGGCTGTATTCTGTCCCTCCTGATGTTTGTTCTTTACACAAATTGTTTCCAAGGTCACCATGAGAATCATTACATAGTAAACTTTACGGATGTTTCGATAATTGTGTCTTTACAGAAAATTGGTCACTCTAAGGACCATAACCTGGTCCTAGCCAATTTTTTTGAGGGTGCTGCTTGTTGTTCCCAGGTTGACGCAGTGTGTAGTAAAGCACTTTTTACAAAAACTCAGGGTCTATAATATTGATCGTGTTTTCATTTTAATGTTTTACATATGTTTTGTGGAATCGGTTTGAATGTTTTCTTCTCTTTGTTGGTTCAATTTGTTGAGCCTGAAAAATGGTGAACGAGTGTGGTAAAATAATTCAGTGTGATGGACCTGTTTAAAACAAGGTCGGTGACCAAAGCCAGGAAGATTCTGGCAGATCCTGTTCACCCACTGCACTCACAGTTCAAAGGCCCTGCCCTCTGGCAGGCTCTTCACCGTGCCCAGATGTAGGACCAATAGACCCACAGCTATTGGCCTTCTCAACAACTCCTTGAGAGCTTGTCACTGTTGCACTTTACCTTTACCTGTACTAACTTATTGCTCTACCCTGTTCTTAATTTAACTATCCCCTGCTAAATACTATGATGTTTTGTATTTGTATGTTTTTAAACAGCTGGCTGCACTAGGATTGCCAGTCTGGGATCAAATAAAGAAATCTATGGTATACCCAGTACTATAGTACACCCTAGTACTGTAGTACACCCTAGCACTATAGTACATCCTAATACTCCACCCTAGCACTATAGTACACCCTAGTACTGTAGTACACCCAAGTGAAAAAACTACAGTATACCCCAGTATTTTAGTACATGCTATACCAGTGATTTAGGTAGTCACGTCACAGGCTATTTCTCTGTGCAGCACTTTGGGAAGTTTATGATTATATAATGTTGAAATTATATATATTTTGATTTAAATAATATGCCTGTTCATCCCTCTGGTCAATTTTATCCATGTTATTATTCCACCAATATGTTTAAAATGTTTAAAGAACAATGAGAAAATAAATACACGAATAAAACAATAAACAAAATAAGACCAGAGAGAGAACAACAACAGACATAAATCAAACAAAAAACAACAAAACAATAAACTAAAGCACATGTAAACCCAAACAATTGTCCCACTTTGCCCACAGTCTGTCAAATTTGTTCCTTTTCAAATTGAGTCTGTATGCTTAGAAGTGTAATATTTGAGCATGACACATTTGAATCTTAAGTTTCACTTGTGTCCTTTATGATTGATATTGATATTGATCAATTGATATTTTTGTAGAGGTTTTCTTTGAGTATATATACTTGAGCTAAAGACGCAATCAAACTGGTCATTTGAACAGTTATCACAGGATTCAGTGAGGAAAATAATATTTCACCCTGCGATTTAGCACGTTCTCCCACTTAAAAATTATAGTATATTATTATTTATTTGTATATCATTGCTGCAAATAAGTATTTGAAAACCTGCCAAGCAGCAAGAATTCTAGCTCTCACAGGCCTGTTAGTCTGCCTTTAAAAAGGCCACCTCTACTCCACTTACTAATTTAAATTAGTAGCACCTGTTTGAGCTTGTTAGCTGCATAAAAACCCCTGTCCACCCCACATCCAGTCAGACTCCAACTACTACCAAGGGCAAGACCAAAGAGCTGTCAAAAGACACCCGAGACAAAATTGTAGACCTCCACAAGGCTGGAAAGAGCTATGGGCAAATGGCAAGCAGCTTGGTGAAAAAAGATCAACTGTTGAAGCAACTGTTAGAAAATGGAAGAGGCTAGAGATGACTGTCAGTTCTCCCTCGGACTGGGGCTCCATGCAAGATCTCACCTCGTGGGGTCTCAGTGATGATAAGAAAGGTGAGGAATGAGCCCAGAATTACAGGAGGAGGAGCTGGTCAATGACCTGAAGAGAGCTGGGATCACAATTTCAAAGGTTACTATCGCTATTGCACAGAAGGTTGCCCTGCTTAAGTCAGCACATGTCCAGGCCCGTCTGAAGTTTGCCCATGACCATCTGGATGATCCAGAGGAGTCATGGGAGAAGGTCATGTGGTCAGATGAGATCAAAATAGAACTTTTTGATATAAACTCCACTCGCCTTGTTTGGTGGGAGAAAAAGGATGAGTACCATCCCAAGAACACCATCACTACTGTGAAGCATGGGGGTGGAAACACCATGCTTTGGGGCTGCTTTTCTGCACAGGGGACAGGACGACTGCTCTGTAATTAAGGAGAGCATGAATGAGGCCATGTATTGTCAGTCAGAGCATTGAAGATGGGCCGTGGCTGGATAACCAAGGATTGACTCTTTAAGAAGCATATCAAAGTTCTGGAGTGGCCTAGCCAGTCTCTTCACTGGCTCCCTGTTGAGTTTAGAATCAAATTCAAAATCCTCCTCCTGACTTACAAAGCCATTAATGACCTGGCCCCATCCTACCTCAAAGATGTTATAGTACCTTATCATCCAAACAGAGCACTTCGCTCTCAAAATGCTGGACTTCTGGTGGTCCCAAGAGTCTCTAAAAGCACAGTAGGAGGTAGAGCGTTTAGCTACCAAGCTCCTGTGTTGTGGAATTAGCTTCCTGTCCATGTTAAAGAGGCCGACACTGTCTCTTCATTTAAGACCAGGCTTTAAACGTTCCTAGAGGAACCAGGGCTAAGCCTCCAAAGTATGGCCCAGGTCAATGCACTCCAATCTGGGTTAAGTACTGGCACCAGTCGTACCCCAAATGGACCAGAAGAACAAGGGCTAAGCCACCAAAGTATGGCCCAGGACAAAGCATTCCTCTCTGGCCTAAATCCTGGCACCAGTCTGGCGCCAAAATGACCAGCATAACCAGGCCGAAGCCCCAAAGTCCATCCCATATGAAAGAACTCCATTCTGGGCTAAGTCTGGTCACCAGTCTGGCCCCAAAAGGACCAGTGGAACCAGGCCAAAGCCCCCAAAGTATGGCCCAGGTCAAAGCACCCATCTCTGGGCTGAGTCTGGTCACCAGTCTGGCCCCAAAATGACAAGAGGAACCAGGGCTAAGCCCCCAAAGTATGGCCCAGGTCAAAGGGGAGGACATGCAGACTCTACCCAGAGAGATCATGTGATGTAATGTTCGCCCAGGAATCGAACCCATGATTTCCTTCTTGTTCATCACTTTTCCTTCTTCTTCTCCCACTTCCCCGACGGGAGTGAAGCAGGCACATCGATGACCTGTGGATCCAGATGCTCCTCAACTGCCTGGAGAAATGGTCTGCCTGAAGAAACGGTCTCTACTAAATATGAACGGTTCTTCATCAGCCTCGAAGAATTGGTTCTCCTCCTGAGTGGGTCTAGCTCCACGTGCATCTGCAAATTGAGGCATGTCCGCCTGTCCGTCCGAGGGAGTCGGATCTCTCCTTCACTGTGGAACTCCTACATGTTTCTACTTTTCCCCAAAGAGGTTTGGTAGTTTTTCCTGGCTGAGAAGGAGGGTCTAAGGACAGGGAGGCTTGGGACATCTGTCTAAGGACAGGGGATGCTGGGACATTTCCAAGTCCCTATGAACATTGTTTATTTTGTTATTTTCCACTGTAGCCCCTCGAGGCAACTACTGTTGTGATTTTGGGCGTTACAAAAATAAATTGAATTGAATTGAATCCAGACCAAAATCCAAACAAAAATCTTTGGAGGGATCCAAAACTCTGTGTTGCTCAGTGACAGCCCTGAAACCTGACAGATCTAGAGAAGATCTGTGTGGAGGAGTGGGCCAAAGTCCTTGCTTCAGTGTGTGTAAACCTGGTCAAGAACTACAGGAAACGTTTGACCTCACTGTAAACAAAGGCTTCTTGACCAAATATTAACACTGGTTTTCTCTGGTGTTCAAATACTTATTTGCAGCAATAACATTCAGATATATTATTTAAAAATCATACAATGAGTGCAGCCGGCTGCAGGTGTCGTGAATCCCAACTCCGACAATGTACTGCATGTCCTCCCTTCTTTCTCATCCCCCATTTCACTCTAACCTTTCCAGTCTAATAAAGCCTTTGCGCCCAAAAAATCGTAGTTTTTTTTTTAGATTCTGTCTCTCACAGTGGAAATGCACCTACAATGAACATTTCAGACCCCTCCAATATTTCTAAGTGGGATAACTTGCAAAATTGCAGGGTGTTCGAATACTTACTTTCACTGTAGAAATCTGGGTGGAATAATGGACTTGGACTTGACCTTAAAGAGCCACATCAAATCAATAACCTCAGCTTTTTACCATTTTAAAAAACATTGCCAAACATTATGTCAAAAGTGTGTAGTGTCTAAATCCAGACCTGGAGAGACTTATCCATGCGTTTGTCTCTAGTAGATTAGACTACTGTAACGGCCTGCTCACTGGCCTCTCCAAACGAGCTGTAAAACAGCTGCAGTACATCCAGAACGCTGCTGCTCGGGTCCTGACTAGAACCAGGAAGTACGATCACATTAGTCCTGTGCTCAGGTCTCTGCACTGGCTCCCTGTGGCTCAGAGAATAGACTTCAAAGCAGCTCTGCTTGTATACAAGTCTCTCCATGGCCTAGCACCAAAGTACATCTCGGACATGTTTGTGCCACATGAACCATCTCGGACTCTGAGGACCTCAGGGACCGGCCTCCTGCTGGTGCCCAGAGTCAGGACTAAACATGGGGAATCTGCGTTTCAGTTTTATGCAACTAAAATCTGGAACAGTCTTCCTGAGGATGTGAGACAGGCCTCTACTCTGGCAATGTTCAAATCTAAGCTAAAAACTTTTGTTTGGCTGTGCATATGACTGAAATGATTTTATTTGCATTCATCTATTTTTTTATCTGTTTTATGAAGCACTTTGAATTGCCTTATGCATAAATTGTGCTCTACAAAGAAACGTGCCTTGTCTTGCCTTGAAAATCCTTACAAAATTTGGTTTGTAAAGGAAAGAAAAAGCTTGGTTTTTACGATTGGAACAAATCCCGTTTTACTCTCCAAGCCCAAAAACGTCTGGTAGCTGCAAATTACTTACTGTTGTTAGACCATATGGAGATATGCTTTATACAATTGTGCCTAAATTCATTAAATACTGTGTATCATTTTGTGCTAAGATTTGTGACAGGTTGTGTGAGGTTCGCTCATCATTGAGATTTGTTTCTACACATTTATTTTTGGTCTTGTGGTCTTGCGGTGAGTTACCTGTGCCCCCTTGTGGGGAGAGCAGAGGGTAACTGTGCCTTGCACTCACGAGAAGGTTTACTACTTGTCTTGTCCCGCAGCTTTGAACTCTCTCCAGTCCAAACTAAGTTTGTGTGAGCTTGTGACGCCGAGCACAAATCTTGTGAAAATTGTCTGTGCTTCTAAATATAATTTTGTTTTAAAAAATGTCATCCTATGTTTCTTGTTAGAGTAGATGTGTAAATGAAGTCGGTGTAATCCCTCACTTGTCTAGGAGTGTTCCGTCATAGAAAAATGTGTAGTCATCTGGACACTGTTTTGAAAATCAAGCTTTCATGGTGTCATTCTGAATCTGCGGACCATGCCAATCTGAGCTGCATAAACCCTGCCCTCCAAGAGGAGTTACCTGATATTAATCATTTTGTTTACACAGCCTAAGTTTCACCTGAATCTAATCTTCTTTGTTCCCCGAACAGCCCTGTAACGGGCCACAGCAATTCTACTGTTTACTGACTCCAGCTGTTTGAAAGAGGAGTTAAGGAGGTAATTGTTGTTGTTAAAAAAGAGAATCCCTCTTCAAACAGAAATTGTGGCATAAGGTGAAATTTACCTGATGTTTACCACAGCATTTTGAGGCCTTGGTCTACCAACTGTACAGACCAGTCATATGCTAACCAGGTACTCATCAGGGAGGAGCTATGTTTGGGTGACGTCAGTTGCTCACATCGCAGAGCTCTGCGTACTCGGACATTTAAAAAAAAAATTAACTCCACTCCTCCCATCTACATGTGCACACAGTGCCATGAACCTTTCAACAGCGCACAAGGTCTACAGCATCGATCTGTCTATGTTTGAATAGCCCTGGTGCAGTGGGGCCCTTCACCTGGCCCCCCTCACACCTCCAGAAAACACACCACCAATAACACCTCCGAACAGACACACCCAGCGCCTTTAATGAGACTTAATGTTGGCCGTGGAGTGAGGCGTGCTGGCTGTGCTTATCCTAATGACAGATGCAGCTGGTGGTCTTGTATGCACAGAGGCCCCCGGGAGCCTGCATGCCGCACTGAGAGGGACTTTATTAAACTGATGAAGAAGCCTGACAGTAAATCCAATCCGGCGTCAGGACCCAGCCAGAATTATTGGTTTTCTGCTCTCCTCGCTGGCATTATCCAAGATTGCTCCGAGCCCTGGGAGCTGTTTGGACACTTGGAGGAATAAATCCCACACAGAGTTAGACATTACGGGCCAATAATGCTTAAACGCGTCGAGTTCTCCCTTTTCATTAACAGAAGAGTGTTCCAGTTCAGCCGCGCTCATATCTTTGGAGTAGAGTGTCCATCGCAGTGGCCACAAAGTAATTTAGGCCTGATGGATGTGCAGACAGTGGGAAGGACCTCCTCTGCTCCACCACGCTTCAGGCCGCTCCTGGTTATGTGCTCGCTGCTTCAGAAGCACTCTGCTGTTATTGTTATGGCTCCGGTCGTACGGAGATTGCAGGGTGCAGGTGGGAGCTGGCATTTAGCTCCTTAGGCTGCTCGTTTAAAACTCATTGAAAGCGTAAAAAGTGCTGAGTAAAGTGTTAAGTGGAGGAGGGAACATCTGCGGTGCCATTTCTCTGCGTTTAGCGCCGGGTGTTGTCCCATCTCAGGGCTGTCGGACTCTGTGTACACACTGCATTATTTACAGAGCACATTTACAGCACAAACAAACCAGCCGGCACCTCCCTGGTAACTTTACATAGTGCTGGGGTTCAGAGAGAGAGAGCAGCATGTCTGCAATGAGGTTGTGAAGCAACTAAATTAAGCCAACCTACAATAATATAGCTTTAAAAAATGTAAATATAAAAATCCTGATACTTTGTTCTGAAGAAGCCCTATGGTGTCATTTCGTTACCGTATATAGGTCCATGTTTTTTCTGCCACACAATACATCCAGGCAGTGGCGGGAAGTAACAAAAACAGAAAAGTAACATGAAAAAAATGCTGTATTTAAGTAGTATTTATCCACATTTTA
>BJKM01000806.1:0-7500 GCA_015082035.1 Chaenogobius annularis
TTTGGACCTGGTTTTAGTCCAGTTTAGTCCTGATTCAGACCTTGTTTTGGACCTGGTTTTAGTCCAGTTTAGTCCTGTTTCAGTCCTCATTCAAACATTGTTTGGGTCCTGGTTTTGGCCCTGATGTGTTCTGCTTCAGACCCTGTTTTGATCCAGGTTTGGTCCAGTCCCAGGTCCGGTCTATCTTTAGTCCTTCTGTTGGAGTTTTTCCATCTCTGAATGACTCTCTTTGTCCAGCTGGAGATCTGAGACTTTGACCTTTCAGTTTGAATCCGGTTAGAATCTGATCCCCTCGCTCCTGGTCCGGTCCTGGTCCGAGTCCAGGTCTTGTCTGGCCCTCTGGCTCGGTCTGGGACAGGGGAACCACCCGGGCCGACGTCACAGCGGGATACCCAAGCCCCGTCGCTCGGGCTTTCCTCGCTCCGATGGCAAAGTTTAAATTTAGCCGTGAGCTGCATGAACGAGCTGTGCGTCCGTCACAGACCACAAAGGCTCCAATGTGTTCCGCCTCGGCCGCAGCTGACGAGGAGTATTCAGTGTCAGGCGAAATCTGTGCCCGCGTAGTAGAGGTCTGAGCGGTACTCGTGACCCGTGTTCCACGAGCAGTGGACCCGATCCAGAGTTCCCTTCTAAGAGTGACGTGGGTTCATGAATTCTGCACAAAGCAGAAACAAGTGGCTGTGGTTTGTGTGGTTGTCAAAGATCTGATCATCTGTCTGTGTTTCTCCCTGTGTTTGGGTGGGTTTCCTCTGATTCCCCCATCCTGACCCCCTCCTGACCAAGACTGGCCCAAGACCTGGAGATGGCCCCGGACAGGGTTCCTCAGCGGCATGGAAGAGGACAAATATAAAAGTATACATTAACCTTATATTTAGGTTTCTTCAAAATAAGCAGAAGTACAAAGTTGTGATACAAACTAACTCAATAAAGGGCAGTAAAAGAAGAAATATGTTTTCTAAGGAACTGAAGAAACGATGTGGATGAGTTGCAAAATGTATTCGCTCTTAAAACCACAGAATTCGCTCTTCTTTTGCTACAGACCAGTGTTTGTGCAGGAAACGTAGCTAACTTAGCGTTAGCTTCAGAACATCACAGATCCAGGGCTCGAGAGAGCGCCAGAGTAACACCAGAGCAGAGTCAGACGATGTCACCACGTGTAGAAGTGCTTCGTGTTGGCCGTTACCGTTAGCGATTAACAACAAAGGTTATTCTGGACAATAACGCACCCAGAAACATGGCGGGCCCCAACAGCTTGAGAAAAGAGTTGTTTTGTTTCACCAAGTGCCACAAAAACCTGAAGCTGAAGTTTGGATTTTGATGTGAAGAACATGCAAACAACCATGTGTCTGCGCTGTCTACAAACGACATTATGAACTGTTTTTAACGCGGGCGGGTCTTTAGAACGAGAGTTGGCATCAATAAAGGGTCAAATACTGTTGAGTTGAGTTTCTGTCTCAAGTCCTGCTTCAGTAGAAAAGTTACACACTGAACTTTAAAGTGTCACGTCGGTAAATTGCTTCGCCCAGCTCTGTCCGGGGCTAAATGTGTTTTTCATCCTGAGGTTAAACTCATGCCACTAAAGGTCGCCGACTTTGTGTGTGGTGTTTTTTGGAGCTGGAGCGCAGGGTCGGGACTTCCTGTGTCACTGACGTCACTTCCTGTGGGTGGAGCTGGTATTTCGCCTCAGATATAATAACATTTACACAACTTTCACTTCAGATTTTTTAAAATGGGTTTCAAATGTTATGTCAAGTCTGCTCCCACTTCCTGAATCCTGTTGTCCAATCAGGCGAGGGTGAGATTCCTTTAAAATGCCTCAGAATACTTTTATTATCACGTAGGCGAAACGCTGACATTTTGGAAGTGAAAAAACTCTGATCATCTTAAATGAACTGTTAAAAGACACATATTGCATCATAATAATAATAATAATAATAATATAATGATAATGATAACAATTCTTCTGAAATGGCCTTTTCTTTAGATTTTCACCCTGTTGTTAACTCATACTCGTCTTTATAGCTTCATTAAAACCATCTTGTCTGAGAGCTCAGAAATGTCTCCGTTTGAATTGTCCTTGGAAAATTACGTTACAAATCTAAAACCCACAAGTGTGTGCAGTTTTACAGTCCCTGCACCACCACCACTCACCACCGGGATGAAACCGTGTTCGAAGTGGATCATTCCCACTGTTTTAAAGGCCTTCACGTCGAACTGGAAATGATGAGAGACGAGAGCAGATTAGGAACAGAAGCGGAATAATAAAAACAGATAAACGTACTTAAAAATTATACTTAAATCTGGTGTAAATAAAAGCAGAGCAAATAAATGTAAATAAAAATAATAGAAACATTACACTCTTATTTACAGCAAGTGGCTATTATATGGACAGAAATGTCACAGTATTGCACATGATATAACAGTATTGCACACTGATTTAAGAGTATTACATATGATTATAAAAGTATTGCACATGAGTATAACAGTATGCACATGATTATAACAGTATTGCACATGATTATAAGAGTTTTACATATGATTATAAAAGTATTGCACATGAGTAAATAACAGTATTGCACATGATTATAACATCATTGCACATGATTATGACAGTATTGCACATGAGAATAACAGTATTGCACATTATAACAGTATTGTACATGATTATAACAGTGTTGCATATGATTATAATAGTATTGCACATGCTTCTAAAAGTATTTTACATGATTATATAAAGTATTGCAGATGATTATAACAGTATTGTACATGATTCTAAAAGTTGCACATGATTATAACAGTATTGTCACATGATTCTAACAGTATTGCACTGCTTCATAAAAGTATTTTACATGAATTATAAAAGTATTGCAGAATGATTATAACAGTATTGTGACATGATTCTAAAAGTTGCACATGTTATAAACAGTATTGCACATGTATTATAACAGTATTGCAGCACTGGATTATAAAAGTATTGCATGAGTATAGACAGTATTGCACACATGATTATAACAGTATTGCACATGATTTATCAGTATTTGCACATGCTTATAAAGTATTGCCACATGAGTATAACAGTATTGCACATGATTATAAAAGTATTGCACATGATTATATCAGTATTGCACATGATTATAAAAGTATTGCACATGATTATAACAGCATTGCACATGAGTATAACAGTTTTGCACATGAGTATAACAGTATTGCACGTGATTATAACATTATTGCGCATGATCATAACAGTATTTAAGTCATGTCCACTGCAAAACCCAACTGTCAGGAAACAATGTGAAACTGTGTCTCATTTACACATTTTCAATCTGACTGACGAATGAGGACACATATAGTTTTATCTTGAGTTGTATGACTTTTGTATGACTTTATGTTTTTATATTGCACTAATACTAAGACAAACGACGCCCTTTTTGACCATTTGGCTCTAGTTTATCTTCAAACACACATGACTTTTCTTGAGTGACAGTGGTCTGACAGGTCTGGTCCCGGGCCCTCAGCTGACGGTCACGGCTCTGAAGCAGAAGTTTGGTGATTTGGAGGTTCTTCCCCTGCCGAGTCGCTGCTGTTATTTTGAGCTTTTGTTTGATTCAAATTAGGTGCAGTTTTGCGGAAGTGACGCTTTCGTGACCCGGCGCGCTGTCATTCTGAAACACGGGCCGCAGAGTGAAGGAAGCGAAATCATGCCACGTATCTCGGTGAATCAGACACATTTAAAGGTGCACTGAGTCACTGAGTGAAGGGGGGTCCAAGGGGAATGTACCGCAATATGGCATTAAAGTTGCCCTACATTTTTTTCAGTTGGGTCGATACTTTCAACTCCCTCTTTACCAAATTACATTATAAAGATTCAATTAGACAAAAAAAAAGATATTTGTGGTGCGTTTAACCTGCACTTTGTTACATCTGGAAATATGTTTGACGCTGCTCCATCTTCTGCTTTACATAGTATGAAGTATTACATATTTAGCTCTCTATAAATCCAAAAAAGTCCACTGGAGCTGACTCTCTGGACCTGGGTTACTTTTATTATCAGCTCCACTGATAGATTTGAATAATTTCCGTCCAATCTCAAAACTCTCCTGCCGAGCAAAACTCTTGGAGAAGCTCATAAATTCCCAGTCTGGATTGAGACCAGGGCATAGAACCATCACATCTGCCAAAGCGTTGGACAATCATGAAGAATGTGCTGCTGTTTCTGTTGATGTGTCTAAAGCCTTTGATTCAGTGGATCATTGTGTTCTCTTGGATCGTTTAAGTTTAAGATTCAACCTTCCAGTTGTTTGTAATGGTTTGCTGAAACCATGGAGACGCCCGACGCATTCGGATGCTAATCGGGTACTCAGTGAGGAGGGAGCAAAAGTCAACGTACAAAAGGATGTAGATGGCCCATCTCAGGGCTGTTGGTAGTTTCAAGTGAAACCAATAACTCCCTTTATCAGGAGGTCCCGCCCTGTGGGCAGGGCTTACACAGAGGAGGATATAAAACCTGAGTTCTCAAACTTGATTCACAGATTGAGAATGACTCTTGGATGAGAGTCGAAACATTTTGTTTTTCTAAAACAGAGTCCAGATGAAACAACTGAATCTTTTTCTAGAATTCATTTGAAATAGTTAATTAATTCAAATAAAACTAAATACCTGCTGTTCTCCAAAAGGCTCAAAAATGTCATGTGACTAAAATCTATCCAATCCACTTTATTTATTCTATTTTTTCTAAAGTGCTTTAAAGAGTGCGTAAGTAATAATAATTTAATCTTACCGGTGCTAAAACCACGAAACCAGTCAAACCAAATAACAATAGAATCATGAAATGGCAAAAAATCAATAAAAGCATAAGAATAATTTGTGTTGAATTTAAGTGTATTTTTATGAGACACTTGTTATTTTGAATGTATTATTTTGTTTTTATTGACCTGCTGTCCGTGAACTGTGGGACGAATACAAGTTCAACAAAAAACAACTTCCAAATTAAATCCAAATTAAATAATAAATTAATTAATGCATTTTACATCTAAAAACTGTAATATTCTATTATTTTTAGAGGCTACTTTGTACAGGAGTCGCAATCTGATCGTTATCTGATTTCTGGAGTTCTCAGATTACCGGCCTGCTGGTGCAACCGAAGTGGCAAAAACAAAAAATGGAAAGGAAAAATGCTAAAGATAAGATGGACGAATCATTAATTATACTTTGTCTTCCAAATGAAACTGTGTAAATCTGCACAGGAAGTTAATGTGACTGGAACTCAGGATTTTCTCTGTATTTTACTAGTTTTTGTTTTTGTTTTTTGTTTTTGTTTTGGTCATCTCTAAAATTCTGTCTGTTTTTTCTTCTTCTTCTTCTTCTCTCTTCTCTTTAATTAAAAATAAATGAAAAATAAAATAAAAAATCATACAAAAAATTAAAGAATTCAGGATAATGATCATAATTTTTATTTTTTTAATCATTTTTGATTAGTTAAAATAGATTTACTTGCATTTAGAGTATTTTACAAAGATTTACTAAGATATTTCTGGCTTGTTTTAGTGTGACTTTTCATTACTTTTTGAGCAAATACATTTCCTTATTTCAAGTTAAACGATCTCGTAACTCGTCAGAAATGCTTCTTGAAACCACTGAAACATTCTAACCTAAAGCAACTAAATCTAACCTGGTCAAAACCACTCAAATTAAGATGAATAAAGCCACTCAAATTAAGATTAATATTCAGAATTCAGGTTATTTCTTGCAGAGTGTGAACAATCTGAATAAATCCGATTCCTCACATCAGATGGAGCAGAAATGATTCACCTTTTGTAAACACAATCACATCTAAATCCTGAGTTTATTTCCAGATTAAGGTTTGAAATCACCGGCTGAAATAACAATGAGAATAAACAAAGTCAACGAGTCCGTCTTCTGAGCGAGGCGTGACACGAGGAAGTGGAGGTGATGTCATCGCGCCCGTGGTCGCCGTGTTTGAAACTTTAGACCGTTTGTGGCTAAAAATAGCTCCGTTCCTGTGCCGAGGGTGGGCCGCTTTAGGACGGCTCAAATGTGGGCCACAACTTCCTCCAAAATAGAACACAAACCGACACTGATGAATGAAAGTGTTTTCTATAACTACTGTAGTAAAAATAATAACAACAGTGGTAGTAGTAGTAGTAATAGTAGTAGTAGTAGTAGTAGTAGTAGAGGAGGGAGTTGCTTATGCTTGTAGTTATATATGTTACTTTAGTATTAACGCTTTATGAAATGAAATGAAAACGAATCATTATTATAGTCTTTATTATCATAAAGCTAGGAGAATCTTTTACTTGAGTAACTTTCTGACACTTTTGTGCTGTACTTGAGTAGTATTGTCATTAAAGTAAACGGTCTCTTACTTGAGTAAAGGTCTCTCTTCACTGACTTTATCTTTATGTTGGATATTAAAGGATTTAAACAACACTCAGAGGTTACTTTTCAAATGACTCTTGTGTCATCAGTTTACTCTTACTTTAGTACAACTTTTAGATCATCTACCGACCTTTGACCTTTATTCATTGAACAAGAATCAGCAGGTGAATGGAAACAAATTCAAATATAGTATAAGTCATAAAGTTTAATCCATATGTAGTATAGTTCATGTGTAGTGTAGTTCATGTGTAGTATAGCATAGTTCATGTGTAAGTGTAGTTCATGTGTAGTGTAGTTCATTGTGTAGTGGTAGTTCATGGTGTAGTATAATTCATGTGTAGTAGAGTTCATGTGTAGTATAGTATAGGTCATGTGTAGTAGAGTTTCAGTGTAGTAGAGTATAGTTCATGTGTAGTGGTAGTTCATGTGTAGTTCAGTCCGTAGAGTTCTGTGTAGTTATGTGTAGTATAGTAATAGTTCATTATGTAGTGTAGTTCATGGTGTAGGTATAGTCATGTGTAGTGTAGTTCATGTGTGGTGTAGTTCAATGTGTAGTTTCATGTGTAAGCTCGTGTTCCAGTGTAGTGTAAGTTCATGTGGTAGTATAGTTTCATCGTGTAGTGGTAGTTCATGTGTAGTATACGTATACGTTCATCGTGTAGTAGAGTTCATGTGTAGTATAGTATAGTTCATGTGTAGAAGAGTTAATGTGTAGTGTAAGTTCATACGTGTAGTGTAGTTCTTGTGTATAGTGTAGTTCATGTGTAGCTTTCATGTGTAGTAATAGTATACGTTCATATGTAAGTGTAGTTCACGTGGTAGTATACGTTCATGTGTTAGTGTAGTTCATGTGTGGTGTGGTTTCATGTGTAAGTTCATGTGTAGTATAGTTATAGTTCATGTGTAGTAATAGTAATAGTGTACATGTGTAGTGATAAGTTCACGTGTAGTAGAGTTTTCATGTGTAGTAGAGTTATGTGTAGTAGAGTTTCATGTGTAGTGTAGTTCATATGTAGTGTAGTTCACGTGTAGTATAGTTTATGTGTAGTGTAGTTCATGTGTGGTGTAGTTCATGTTGTATTCATGGTGTAGTATATAGTATAG